>JAHBCN010007269.1:0-44302 GCA_019359885.1 Listronotus oregonensis | reverse complement strand
GTTGTCAAAAATGTATATATCTCCATCGATCATTGGCGTTGTTCTTTATTTGCATTTGTTAAAAACAGTTTTAAGGATGCCGGGTGGCAGCGCAATTCGGATACCAGCTCTTCTCCAAAAGGAGTGTGTATTTTTTAACAAATGAATAGTATTTTTTGGAATGTTAAGCTCTGCCGCCACATCCCCTTCTGGCCAACCTCTCTGCTCAATATAATGAATAATTAATACTTTTTAATCCAAAGTTAAAGTTTGGCATTTTAAAAAATATTTTTAGACACTGACAACGGACACCTGGTTCTTTATTAGGTTTTTAAACAGGTATTTATATTCAGTAGAAGGTGGTATAAGCCTATTTTACGAAAGGGAAAAAAAATTGCCCAAGATTTAATGGCCGTCACTGTATCTCTTTATTATTTTTTTAAGTACTAAGTGACAACACTGTATAAAACAATTAAGAATAAATAGGAAGCAAACTTAAAATATGTCAAAGTATTTATTTAAAATAATCGGTCTTTACATAATCGGACACATTCACATAGTAATTAGCATTGTAGGAACTAGAGTAAAAAATGACCTTAAATCTGATTTTAATCACACGAATTAAATTTACATATTAATTAATCGCATAAGATCGTTTAATTTATTTATAAATCAATTTCGATTTTAATCGATAGATTAGACAAAAGCAGTAAAAGTATGTTTTTTTTGAATAATTTAATCGATTTTATTTTGTTAGAATAAATTATTTTTATGGGTTTATTCAAACATTAAAAGTTTTAAAATAAATTAGAATGATCAAGAAATGGGCAATAAATTTGGGTGACGTATCAAACACAGATTGTCAGAAAATACAAAATAAAGACAGGTGCTTCTATAAAAGTGTTAAATATTACTTTCTTGCTTAAAAACATTTTAAAAACTCGAGATTTCATCGGAGGCGAAAACGCTCCGAATTTAAAATTTTTAATTTTGCGAAAATGTAAAGAGAGATAAATATTTTTAAATAAGTTGACAGTACCTACCTATTATGTGTATTTAACGTTTAATTTTGATGAGTCTGTGAGTGAATCAGTCAGTCAGTCGGTAGTAAGGTCGATTGTCAAACAAGGGCGTCGATAATATTTTTTCCTGGAAGGGGTAATGTTAGTATCGAAAAAAACAACTCTGAACACAAACCTGACAAAATATGTTACATAAACTGTTATTTGCTGGAAAATAATCCTGTTGTTATTGAGTCAAAATCATGATGAAAGTATTTATTGATACTAATATGTACATTTATAATGTTTGCACACATTTTTCATAAACTTAAACAGAAAAAATTGTTTGTAGCACTCATCCAAAATAGGTTCTTAGCACTCATTTGCTATTCCGAACTCAGCTGGCGCCTCATGCAGAAACAACAAATTCGTCCGAAAAACCCCATCATTTTAGCCACTTGATACAAAAATAACTTTTATAATAATAATATCATTTTTCTTCCATATATCTTTCGCCTGTTAAGGGTTCTTAGTTTTTAGTATCCAAAGTATAGATGCAATATAAAATATATTAACAATTAAATATAATTTACCATAACAAGGAGCTTTGTATTTGCGAAGTTATTAATAATTGAGAAATAGCACAGTGCACTAACTAATTCAAACTTTAATTACATGGCAAACATGTATTCAGACATAAAGTAACTTATTATAGAATATACATACATATGTACCAATATCTTTTTGTTACATTATGAACGAAACAAAGAAGAACTTAATCCTAAATTACTATATTTAAATTGACAATATTTTGTTCAACATAACATTTAAAACAAAACCGCTTTATTGAAATCAAGTATTAAACACCAACTGTAATATAAAATCTAAATGTCCTTTTTTCATTTTTGCAAATCTGTCCACAATGGAATTTGTATTTATTGGTATGTCTCTATTCACATGTGAAAGCGCTAGACCAACTAATCGTTCTTGATTCATAGATGCCCTTAATCACGTTTTCAATCTTTTTAGTGCAGAAAAACTCTCTCTCCGAGGATGCAACGCTCACTAGCATAGTACATACAAGATATAATGCTAAATAAACATAAGGATATAACTGTTTATCACACGTTTTAAGAAATTGCAGAATCTGGGATATTTGTTTCGTTTTTTCGTTTTTTAAACCATAGTTCTAACTCAGTTTTAACCAGCAAAATTATGTCGTTACTTTCATTTTTGAATTTGAGAATATATTTGCCGACGACGTGGTAGGTAGGGTTTTGGGGGGTAATTACCCCCATTATCCCCCCTTATCGACGCCGTTGTTGTCAAAATCAAATATCTCGGAAACCTCTTGACTACTGAATAGGGTTCATTCCCGGGAATTCTCGGTTCGAGAATTCCCGGGAAATCGTTGGGCTTTGTTCCCGGGAAATCAAGCTCGAGAAAACTCGAGAACTCGAGAAATCAAATTTGAGTCCATGAAATTATAAAATAAAACTATTTGCGTTTGCCGTTTGTTTTAAACGCGCAGCGGCGGGGCAGCACGGGCCAAAGCGCAGTGGTACCCTTTGATCTCGCCGATCGCGCGCGGCAAGCGCTATGGTGGCGTCGTTTTATATATAATACAATACAGTAGGTAATACACCAGTAATGCCAACCTAGGAAATTATTCCTTAGTTCTAGGGATTTTTTCCTACAATAGGAAAAAAGGGAATTTTATCTAATATCTAGGGGATTTTCAACTTTGGATTGTTTTCAGTTCAATTTATAGAATTTCAGTCAATTTATCAATTTTAATATTAAATGGACTACTAATGACAAGTACCTATTAAATCCTTATACCCTGGGTTATGGTTTGACCATTGTATCTTTTCAAAAATTGCTTCTTGTTGCGCTGGTTAATACGGGTTAATTCGTGGTATCGGGTTTCGGCGAATTACAGATCAACTGCTACTTAGCATCTCTCTGCATGTTGTTAGCCTTTCGTATTTTGTGTTTGTTGCCCACAAAATACTAAGGGAAAAAAGAAATATCAAGTTCGTGTATTTTTTGCTCCACAGTAATGCCTAGACTGAGCGAGTATTTTTAGTCGTTACCGACGTTAAAAATAAAAAGCGAAATTAATTATCCAGTGAGGCATTAAATGCAGTGTGTTTAATTCGTCTTTCTAGTGAAAACTGCTGCCAAAATTATTCATTAAATGAAAAGCATTTAAGTCTTATGAAAAAGAAAAACCTTTATAAAAAAAAGATTGATTTTAAGAATTTTTAAAATTGTTTTTTTTTTGTTTAGAAACTTTTATTTTTGTTAATTCATTTTGCTATCTATGTCCATTGTTACCATGAGATTTTATTTTTATGTATTTTTTGAACTTTTCTGACAATAAAGTCATTTCGTAAATTATTTTTCTATTTAATTTTGATCTAGGGAATTCTAGGGATTTTTTCACAAAAAAATTGGGAATTTTCAGCGAGATTCTAGCTGAGTTCAGACGGTTTACAAAGTGTAGTACACGCAATTTGTAAATTTCTCGACAACCCGAGAAGACCCGAGAAATTAGCCTCGAGAATTCTCGAGACCCGAGAAATTGATAAGCTCGAGAAATCATGAACCCTACTACTGAAGCTTCCGGAAATATATGTTTGAGAAATATTTTTTGATATATTTAAGGAAACATTGGAAATTTATGAAAATTTTGAAAACATAAAAATAAAAATTACAAAACTCACGAAACTTAACATTGAATGAAAATTCTTACAGGTACTACCATAAGTGCTCAGATTTGGCCAGATATTTTTTGGTTTGTGTCCAATAGTACTTGCTTTTGGAAATATACAAAACCTGCTCAAGATAACTCGAGATCGAAACTCGAGTTATCTTGAGAAAAGTTTGATAATGTTCCATGGAAAGAAAATTGATTGACTTACTCATTGACTCATCAAAATTGTTTTTTGAGAATGTAGGTTGATTTTAGGACACAAGTAAAGAAAAAATTCTAAAAACTGCACTGGCGAACGCCCTGAAACGGAGTCGGTAATATTGTATATTTAGGGGGTATTTTAGAAGTTTGCAATCTAATTGGACCTAAGTTTCTGAGGCCATAATTGTTTTAAAATTTAAAATGCTGGCATGATAACATTCATTTAACTCAGAAAAGAAATAGAGATCATCCAAAAAAAATGTAAAGTAAGGGCAAACTTTCTATCCAAAAATCTCGGCCTCTTAAAGTACCTACTGAGTACTAAGATCTAAAATCAGACAAAGTTCTTTTTTGACTTGGCAAGATTTTTACTACTCTGTCTGTAATATTAAAAAAAATATATTTTATTTTTATTTTATTTAAACAATAAACGGGATGCCACATTATAAAAACAATTAATACAAAACAGACAAAATATTCAATACAATAAAATAAAATATAATATGCAACTGTAACATCCTATTAAACGTTACAATCCAAACGACAAATACATATACACTTACAGTTCGCTAATTCAGCGACCTATAATATTGGCAACGAAACACATTAAGTGAGCTTCCAAAAGGATCTATATTAGGATGGCAATTTAAGTAATCCAGGGACCGTGAGATTGGACCGTGAATGCCATAGTTGGTCCGATGAAATGGGACAGAGAATACTCGATTGCTTCTAAGTGATGCCATGTTGCCATTAATTAGGTTATGTATAATAGCAATGTCGCTGAATCCTCTCCTAACCTCTAACAGAGGCAGATTACGATCAGCGGTCACTTCATTGACTCTGTCCAGCGCATTAAGTTTAAAGGCACAAAACCTCACAAATTTCTTCTGAACACTCTTTATATAGGTCTTGTGTATGTTATAAAAAGGTGACCATACAGTAGAGGCACATTCACCATGGGATCTAACAAGAGAACAGTACAGTAGTCGCAAAGAATTCACGGACAAACCTACACATGTCCTCAAGACAAAACCCAACATTTGCAATGCCTTCCCTGTGATGTAGTTGTAGTGCTCCCTGAATGAAATTTGTGAGTCGAACAGAATCCCCAAATCCCTGACATGTTCAACCACATTCAATTGATGATTTCCCACTGCATATCGCATTTGTACTTTTCTGTTATTTTTAAAGAAGCTAATAGATGTTGCTCTATTAGCAACATTAAGCGATAGATCATTAATTATTGACCATTGATAAAAGGATGTTAAGTTTTGCTGCAAAATGTTGGAGTCACTCTCACTCTCAACTACTCGAAAGAGTTTCATGTCATCAGCATAGAGCAAGAAGTAGCAGTCATTCAGATAGCTGTCCAGGTCACTGAGAAATAAATTAAACAGTATTGGGGCACAATGACCCCCTTGAGAAACACCAGAGGTTACATTTATCCACGTGGATTCGAAATTGAAAATCTTCACCTTCTGTCTTCGTCCCACTAGCATGCTTCCAAACCAACGTACGGCTCGGTCGCCGAAGCCCAGCGCCCGCAGCTTAGCAATAAGTAACCCATGATTTACCCTGTCAAATGCCTTGGAGAAGTCAGTATAGATTGAATCTACCTGAGAACCTTGTTCCAATGCATTCAGCAGGATGGTTTCATACGTCACCAGATTAGTAACTGTAGACCTGCCACTAACAAATCCATGCTGACTCTCGCCAGCCCTACTCCCACACTTCCAACTAAGCTGATCATAAACAATACTATCAAAGAGTTTTGGGATTGCTGACTGTCTAGAGATGCTTCTGTAATTTTCGATGGACTCTCTTTCCCCAGATTTAAAAATCGGAATAATATAACTTTCCTTCCAGACTTCTGGAAGCTCACCCTCGGCCAGTGATCTATTAAATAGCAGCATTAAGGGTTTGGAAATGCAGTATTTAAGTTTACATAGTAGGTATTTAGGAATTTTATCAGGCCCTGAAGATAATTTCATAGGTAAATGTGAAATTTTTTCAAATACACTAGCTAAATCTATATCACATATTTCAAATTCGATATTATGGTTAAAACTATATACAGGTACCTCAACAATTTTATCACTAAATACAGTGGAGAAATAGTCCGAAAATAGATCAGTTTTCTCTGACCATTATCAGCCATTCTGTTATCATAAAACAGCAGTCAGGTAACTCAAATGATTTTCTTTGATTGTTCACAAAAGTCCAAAAGCTTCTTGGACATACTCCATATAGTCCCTTTGAGCCAATAATTTACACCTAGATCTGAGTAATGAGAACCGACCATAGTCTCTCTGAGAGCCGCTACGCAAATACCTTTTGTGAGCTATTTTTTTATCAATATGTATTAATGAAAAAAGAACATTCATTGATATTTGGTATGATTGTAATCACCTAAATTTATTGCTTCTTTTTTTAAGTTTACCAATTAAGTGAGTAACCCTCGTAGCTGTGGACTATTCGGTGACAATTATCATTAAAAAAATAATGTTAAAAGAAGCACATATACATAACAGCTCGTCATTTACCCATCATTAGCAGCATTCTTTAAACAAGTGGTGCAATGTTGTTGGTCGGTCCCGTTATGAATTAGCACATCCGCAACTTTGTAGGCCATCGTACGGAAGGAAGTTAAATTTGGCAACATTGTGTTTGTGAACAAACGGAAAATGATTATAAAAAGTTTTAAGTCTTCGCTTTATGGTAATTTAGTCCTGTTTACCCAGTGGCGTTGTTTTTAAGTATGGGGGGAGGCAAAACAGCGATATTTAAATAGTAATGTTATTAAGGTATCAAGGGTATTATAAGGATAATAACGCTTGAGGTCGATGGTGTGTTTCCCGAGGGCCTTTGGCCCGAGGGATATACGTTGACCGAAAGCGTTATTATCCTTAATACTCATGGTGCCTTCAACGTTTAATATCCGACTAAATATTCTTTATATGAGAAAAATTTGAATGAATTTTGAATGTATGAGTTTAAACCAAATCAAGTACCTACTAGCATTTACCTGAAAAAATTGTCGAAACGTAATTGTGGTAACCATGGTTGTAAGTTATTTGTCAATAAGGCAGCACATAAAAAATAATTTTGCGATTGAGGCATAAAATTGTCCGAAGTAGTGGAAAATACCCATCTCCCCCAAGATATTTTAGTGAAAGCTGCTAAAGCTGAGCATGCGCTTGTGCCAGAAAAAATTAGGCGGATTTACGAGAAAGAATATTTCCATTTTGAGGCCTGGCTGACGGAACACTGCGTGGACCGTGTGGACGAAACCGTTTTTATGGCTTATTTTCAAGATTTGTCAGAGTCATATTCTCCAAATTCGCTTTGGACAAAGTTTTCAATGTTACGTAAAGAATTAATAGTTCATAAGAAGATAAGAAGTAATGAAAAGTTAATTTCTCTGCAACAGTTCCTAAAGCAACTTGGGAGAAATTATCAGCCTAAAAAGTCGAAGGTTCCGACTAGCGAACAAGTTATAACTTTTTTGATAGAAGCGCCGACTGAAAAATATTTGGCAGATAACCCTCATTAGTGATAGGTGTATTCGGAGCTTGTAGAAGAGACGAGCTTGTAAAAATGAAGTTTTCCGATGTGCGTGATATGGGTCAGCATATATTTATTGACATTCCACAAAGTAAAAATGGACAAGCAAGAAGCTTTTTGTATTGATGACAGTGAAATGTGCGGAACAAAGTTAATTCGGGACTATGTGTCTTTGCGACCTAAAAGTGCACCCATTGATAGGTTTTTTTGTGCTATCGTGATGAACGATGTAATGTGCAGCCTATAGGTAAAAATACATTTGGAAATATACCCTTTAGATCTACATATTTGGGTTTACCTGATGCTAAGGCGTACACAGTCATTGTTTAAGACGTACAGCGGCAACAATTCATTCTGATGGGAGGTAGTTCCGAGATCTTAATGAGGTTAGGAGGCTGAAGAGTTCTTGGTACCACGAGGGTACGTGGATGATAGTGAAAGTCAAATTGGTAATGCTTCCGGGGAATTTCTTGTAAAAGATTTAAAGTGGATGAAATCGTGATTTAGTTTCTTTAAAATAATTTATCTATGAAAGTATATGGAATATGTTTGTATTTGAATAAATGCTTAAATGAAGATAATTTATTTATTATATTGTAATTTGTAGCCTAGGATGTTTGTATTTTCTAATAAGCCAGTAATATTTCTGATTTACTGATTTGACTAATTTTTATTTGTCAATAACACCTGGATTCATTAATACTTTACGGATTATTATTATTTGTAATTTAGCCGCTCGATCATTAAGCATTGTACGCAATTTATTATAGCGAGCCTGGTATTCTAATGTCCACTGTTCGTAAGCTTTAAAAATACCGGGATTTAATTTATTTATTTGAAGTTAAAAAATAATTTATTTTATTTTATGGTTAGTGCTGTATTAGGGATAAATAGCAGAAAGTACAGGTTAAAAAGGTAAAATTTTCGGGGATGCGGTTTCTATTAAAAAGTTATTTTAAGTAACGCCTGCATGAGGTTAAATGACTATTTGTTCTGCAGAACTTGGTGGGTCATAGGTTAGGTTTGAGTATTCAATTTTTTCGTAACAGCGAACATGATTTTGTTTTTAAAGCAATAAACTAATCGATATTCTTCGTGCCCCAAACATTATTAATTGTCTTGTAAATGAAATAACATATTAAATTCCCTATGATTAGGTCACCCTGTATATCCTGGTTATATCGTTATACAAAACTAAATTAGAAGCGTGACATTAGCGATAAAGAACAAAGGTATCAAGTAGCAAATTGGCTACCTTAACTATTGTTTTTACTTCTATTACACACGAATAATTACTAAAGCATACATGACCCTGGAGCAGTGCGACAAAAAAATATTAATGTTATGAGTTATGACAATATCTATTGAAATAATGGACCTGTAATGGCTTTGGAAACACGGCAGGTGGATTTATTGATAGATATCTCCAAATCGAGAGCTTTTAATAAGCCAGTAATACAGGGTTGTTCGGAAATTAAGTGGACAAATACAACCGATATTTAGGGGGTTTTGAAAATAACTAGCCGTAATACAGTTTTTTTTATTTTTACTATGTTTTTAAATGTCTTCAATTTGTTTTCATAAATCCTTAGAGCTTTTATGAAAGCTGTATTTTATGACTACGTGGGGAGAAACAGTGTAAAATAGTTTAAAATATTGAATAACAAACAGAGCTACTATTGGTCTCAAGGGAAACACCTTGGTAAGGAAAATTTAAATTTTGGAATTTGCAAAAAAAGTTGATTTTTAAAAAATTTGTATATTCCTTTTAACTTGTAGAACCGTTCTTGAGAACATGACTCCCATATAAAAGAAATACTTTAGTCTCGTTCTGGGCTGTTCTCAAGGGTAATAAACCTAACAAGGAGTGCTCGATCCCATTTAAGCCCATATAAACCAATTTAAATGTCAATTCGGTATTTGTGACGTAATCTGTCTGCCTGTTTGTTTTGTTTACAAGTAATATAAAGTCTTAATTTTTAAAAAATATTATACATTACAGTTCTAATAGTAAGTACATATCCAAAATAGTTTTTAAAAGTTGAATATTTAACAAAAATTAATAAAATAAATCTGCCTTCTGGGAAAAATGGGCAAACGGATGACGTCCAAACATAACCTATATCTGCGGACAAATAGTAACAATCGAGCACTCCTTGTTAAGTTTACTACCCTTGGGCTGTTCTAAAGCATGAAAGGAATACATAAATATGGATAGTCTGTCTCAAAGATATTTATTTTTGACGGACCATACCCCAATAAACCTTTAACGATTTTATTCCTTTTTATTGGGTAAACCCATTTGTTCATAAGGGCAGGGGTGGGCCGGTATTTTTAAGTATTAACCATTAGGCATATAAATATTTTGGCTAATATTTTAGTGGAAATGTTGAATAACCGTTTTTACTGTGCGTTTGAAAAAATTGTTTTACGAGAATATAACTATGTCGCGTCGAAATCATTTGTTATTAGATGCAAAACAGGTTGTGAAAAATGTGTATGAAACTTTAATCAGTAGAGGTCTTATTAAAAAGGAAGCTTTAAAAGAAGCCTGTCTACTTATAAAAACCCAATATCATCGATAAGGGATATTATTATTAGTAAGAATTGAACAAAAGAAAAAAAAATTAGTGATTTTCTCTCACCGTATAGACAATAGTGATCAGGACCTAATAAGAAGGAAAATATATTGTCTTTATGAAAGCGGAGTTATTCCTCCCTTTGGGTAAACCAGAAGAAGCTAGACGAAGACGAAACCAATATAAATATTAGCCGTGCCACCCTCCATAGAGTTGTTTGTAAAATGGATTTTAATCCGCAAAGACAAAAGACAAGTATAATGGAATCGCACTTGGAAATTTAATTATTAAAAAATTAAAAGATATAGGTTAGAAAACAGATCCATAATTTACCTTGAAGAAACATGGTTTGGAACACACGACACAGTATCCAAAGGATGGGTTGATTCCAGTCAAAACTGTCAGAGAAAGCACCTTCAAATAAAGGAAAACGCATTACCATAATCAGCTGGTCGAAGACGGATTTGTCCCAAACTGCTTGCTGTTGTCTGCAAAGAATATTAAGGATTCTAGCTTGGATTATCATGAGGATACAAGTGCAGAACTTTTTGAAAACTGGTTTCAAAATTATCTTTAAAAAAATATTCAAACAACAGTGTTATTGTCATGGATAACGCAAGCTACCACAGCCGTCTGCTACACAAAGCACCAGCTTTATCAAGTTCAAAAACTGAAATCCAGGAATATTTGTTAGAAAATGATATTTATTTTAAATTCAGTTACAAAAAACACAACTTTTGGAAGTCCTAAATTTATATGCAATTAAAAACAATATGTATGTGATAATTTGGCTGAACAGGTGGCATACTGTCTTACGGCTTCCTCCGTATCACCGTATGTTTAACCCCATAGAGCATTTGTGGAACCAAGTAAAATCAAAGATCAGAGCAGAAAATGTTACACCTACTTTAAGTCCCAGTGTTATATATTTGATAAAAAATGTAATTACTAACATACCAGTTGAGAGCTGGAAAAATTCACTACAGCACATTATAAAAATTGAGGACTCTTACATTTCGATCCAAAACAAAATAAATCTATTGGTATTAATCTCATTGATGACTCTGATAGTGAAACAGAATTATATTAGATATTTAGATTAAAAATATAATTATGTATAGATAATGCAGTTATAAATTTATTAAAATTTTGCATATATTTAATTTTTAATGTAATTTTAAGATTATACTTACTAAATAAACAATAAATTAAAAATTTCTTTATAATATTAAAGTCCCAAATTTCTGTCTTTAATACCTAATGGTTTTTTCTGAATTAAAGAAGGCAAGAGCTAACACGGTATACTTTGCATGCTGCATAAATCACCTCTGCTTAATTATGGAGAATTCCCAAACACTCTAATGCGAGCAAATTGTCAAACTTACTGGTACTGGTTCTACTGATTGATGGAAAACGACTGCGATTGCTTTGCAAATTAGAATAAATTGATTTTATTAAGTGAGTATGAGTACAAGTGCCAGTACATCAAAACAATTTCAGGGTTGGATTCCTGGCTTTGCAGAAAGAAGGTAAAAAAAACCTTTTAAAAATCTTCAATGGCAGGGAACAAGATCCCAGCATGATTTCATGCTGGATCTTGTTTCTGGTTGTAGTTTAAAAATAATATTTTTTAATGTAAGTAAGAATGTCAAAATCTCAAGGAACTTTGAAGGCATATGGAAGCGCGGTGCTATGGCCTATTTGATCAAAAATTGATGAAAATGAAAACTATCATAAGTGGAACCTACGATTCTGCGCAGTAACAAAATTCCACGAAATTTTGTTATGTTGCCTGCTGATAAATCAGTATGTAGGTAAGCAACACATTATATTTTTATCAGAGCCGTAGTACCGTTTTCTGTGCGACGGCAAGCGCGTATGAAACCATATTGCTGTTTACCGTCGTCGTCTCATCAACCCTTCCAAGCGAATTACATGTTTCGTTGTCGTTTGCGCCTTATTAATTTCGATTGTTTTGCTATGTGTTATTTTATTTTGTGGTCACAAAAGTTTTTAGGATTGATAAAAACCTTCTTATTTTAGTGATAAGTGTTTATTAAATTGTAACTATAATTTTGTGTTTATTGTTTGTTACTTATAATATCGTAATAAAATAACTAGAGGTTGTATGGTTTTGTCTTGCAAATCCAAGGGTAACATACTTGGCAAGTTTTACTTTAGGTAAGTATTTCTTATTTTAAAAAGTAAAATAATCTTAACTATTTTTTAGAAAAATACCACAATGTTTTTGGTTTTTTTTTTGGATCATTAAGAAGAAATTATGTTTACACTTAGGTACTCATTACTATCTTGCCTTTCTTTTATCACAAAATTGGTGATAAGTACATCAAACTATCAAACAATATTTTAAATTTATTTCAAAAAATGTTTTTGGTAACAATACAAAACTCCCAAAAATATCAACCATTTAAAGAGAAGGCTGTGAAGTGGCGCTCATCTATTATTTCCATATTGTATCAGATGATATAAAATCCAATAATAATAGTATCGTTTAATAACCAACAATGTTGTGCAAAAAATAATAAAAAAAAACAGTGAAAGTATAGTTAGTTTGAATTTGACATTTGATGATGTCAAGTTTATACATGGTGACAAAGAATTATGGAAGTCCGGACCTGACCTACTATTTATTGCGCAAACTCTGCGGGGCCAATTCCCTTATTCCCGCTGCCCTGCACGCCTAGACAATGTTGTTCTACAGCATTGGCCTTCCATATACCTTCAAAATTCCTTGCAAAATCTCCATAAACCGTGTTAAATACAATACAAGCTAATTTATTACACACTTTAAAAATTTAATAACTTTTGGCAACGTTGTACGATAATTGCTTAAATTGTTATTGTTCGCTTACTTTTTCCATTAATTAGTATGTCTTTTATAAGTGTTTAAAATTAGAATTCATATCATTTTTACTCTTATCACCTTATATATCATACTTCCTTTTTAAACATATCCTGTATAATACGTTATATTAACTTAAATTACATTACTCAATATCTACTGAATTAAAAAAACAACCAATTTTACGAAACGAAGGTCGCCATAAGAAATTTAAAAATGGTAAATTAATTTTTTTGGAAATTTCAATATTAATATGAGTACAAGGCGTTTTAAATGCGACATTTAACAATAGATATGCCACCGAGGACTAAAGAGGAACTTATCCTGCAATCTTAAAGTGCCGTAAAAATGTTTTTGATGTTTTAGGGTAATTCCTTATGACCTTTTTCTGAATCACACGTGGTATATTAACCTTGCTGAAGTCAAAGTACATACTTAGTGAGAAAAAAAGGCCCTGGTTGCAACCGCGCGGTTAAAGCTACCTCCAACTATCTTCAACCGTTTTCAAAAAATACTTAAAAGTACACCTAAAGTTACAACTTGTATAATATTTGTTATTTACGAAAATACTCAAAGTTTGAGCCTTGTTTTTCGTGTTAAGAACGGCTGCTAGGTACTCGAAATCTTAGTTTTGTTTTTTTGGCGCTGCTACGCGGCAATCTTTCAGCTCTCTTCTTTCCAGTCAGATTTTTCCGGGATTCGTCGATGAAAAATCTGTATGTCGGCTCGAAGCTCCCAGAAATTCCGAATTTTTCACGCAATGATCTTTTTAAATCTTTTTTTTTTATCCATGAAATGCACAATTAAAGTTGATCAAAGCAAGGACTGCTACTGGTATTGAGTACAACGCTTGCTGTCAGTCTGACGTCCCACTCTACGGGCGACGTTTCACCTCGTTTTGTATGTTTTTTTTATATTTCTTAACTTCAATTTTGAGCCTTGTGTTTCTTCAACATAATATATTTTATCACATTTACAGAGACTTGCGTCTTGTTTAAGTTGGATTTTTTGTCTTGTTCTGATGTTTGTCGATTAATTCCTTAATAATCTTTTATTGTAACTATTTTGCTTTGGATCTCTAGTTATATTAACATTTATTTGGAGATAAGACATACCAAAAACTCTTGTGTGAAATAAAGGCCAAGTTCCTATCCAAAAATCTCGGCCTCTTAAAAAACTCAGATCTAAAATTTACAATTTAACGAGGAAAACCTAACGAGAACTAACCAGAACTGGGAAATAGTTTGGAAGTTGTTGTTTGTTAGTTCTAGTTAGTTTTTTTCCATAAAAAAAAGTTCATTTCTGTTAAATAAAAAAAAAACAACGTCCAATAATAACAAATTATTATAAAACATTTGGCAACATTGCTTATTCAAGCAGGGAAACTTCAGATAGGTATTTTCTCTTTCTAATGTATTCTTTCTCACTTTAGTAAAAAATTACCTAGTAAAACTTTTAACCAACACCCATACAATAAACGTGTTTAAGTATCAGGACTTGGTTTACTTTAAAATGACTCCTATTTTCACGAGAAATGACGCTATAGACCAGTTTTTTTACACTTACCCAGTTGTTATCTTTGAATATGGACATCTTGATTGCCTATAATTCCAAATTACAAAAAAATCCAAATGTTTTCATAACTCACAGTTTTTAAAGCTCACTTCAGTTTGAAGTCAGTTTAAAAAGTTCATACCGCGCAACGATAATTCATTTATTTCCGGCACAGGTATGTTGATTTGTCATATACATAAACAAATATTTAATTGTCAAAAAAATGGGCGAATATCTGCAATGATTACGAAGCGAACTGGAGCAGAATAGAAACAATTCCGGCGTTAGAACGACCTTCCCGTTTAAAACCGCCAATTTATTTCAATAAACTCCAATAAACAATTATTTTTTAAAACAAATTTATAACGTCGCGATAGCTGCGACCGTTGGCGACCTTTGCCAATTGTTTATTATCAGGTTTTGACAATTGTTTTTGGTCGCTAGGACAACCAGTTTCAAAGCCAACTTAATGTAATTAACTTAAACTTGTACCTGATGTTTAAAACGGGAATAATTTAAAAACCGTACTATTACGGGCGCAAATTACACACACGACCCGGCGCGGTCGTACGGAGGAAGTACCGAACAACGTAAAATGAGCCGCGGAACTATTGTTTACTCTACGCTACCTGCCGCGATTGAAATATTTACTTTCTATGGTTTGTATTAGCAGCAACAATAGGGGGGAACCTCGATTGGTATGAAATAGTATATCACGTGGTATATTCCCGAGGGTTAAATTGTTGAATGGTCCTTGTATGTAATTTTTTTATTAATTGTTTGGATGAGGGTGAATTTTGTGTCCAAGGAACAAATTGAATCCTGAAAATAGGTTTAATAAGCAGATTGTAGGTAGGTATACGCATTCTTAAAAAAACACCACCTTTCCAAAACCCCCCGTGTACATTTTGGCTCGAAATTTTTTCTTCCTTCATGGATTTACGTGAAATTATTCCAGAAGGTAGGGAATAGCCCAAGGATTAAATTCTATATCATGCCGAGGGGCGCTTTTATCCTGGGGGTGAAAACTTTTTATTACATTTTAACTACAGGAATCGATAAAAAAAGTAATTCAGAGTAAAAAATGTTCTATAAATTTTTTTCGTAAAACTAATATTTTTCGAGTTATTCACGATTAAAAGTAACAACGTTTTTTATGGGTTTTTTTTGCGAATAACTCGAAAAATATGCATTTTTTTTTAAAAATGCGTGGAGCAAAATTGGAGCTTGTAACAAAAAGAAAAATCTCTTTTTATAAGTTCTCTACAACCAATACGGACCGAGCTACGGCTTGTTAATGGTTAGCTTTCGTTCGTCAAATGCTAAATTTAAAAGATTCAAAGTCAAATAGCGGGAAAACTTTGCATTTTTTGAGGAAAACTTATAAAGTCTTTTTTAAAGTGTATAATTGGGACCCTCCTTTAAAAAAATGTCGTTAGCATAAAAATTGAAATTGTTATGATAAAATAAGTGTCGGTTCCAAACTTTTCTGAAAACTCAGTGAACAACCCTCAATGACCCTCTAATAAAAATTGATCTTTCCCTATCAATTCCCTTTTATAAGTATTATCAATACATCCTAGAAATTTGACCAATTTAAAAAACTTAATTTTGAAAAATTGAAGCTTAAAGTGAAAAACGATTTTCCGCAATTTCGTAAAAAAGCCCTTTTCTTCAAAATAACTCCAAAAATACTGGAGATACAAAAAAATGCTAGAGTACCGAATTGTAGCTTTTTTGATTACAAATATTTTCCTTTGCTTAAATTTTCTATACAATAATTATTTGGCGAGATATGGCCGTTTAAAGCCTCTATTTACGAGCGAGCACCACCTTATTCGAGCCCGTTAAACTCACCCCATTTTGAAACTAACGGATTTAGGGGGATTTAATTCCCATACCTTTGTAGCTCTTGAAAAACCCTAAAAAAATCATTTTTGAAAAACTTTTTATCATTAAAAATGAATTTTTATTTTCGAAAAATTCGAATAGCCCACTTCGGAGCATAATAATTTTTTAGAGATAAATATTTGCAAAATAATGAAATTGCTAATATTTAAGGCAGTAACATTGTTAATTAATAACTTTTTCAAGCTTTAATTTTTTTTGGGTAATCTTTTTTATTAATAAGGATATAATAGGGGTTGATTTATGATGGTTGAAAAGTTGCAAAATGAAATTAGTACCTATTTTAAGCAATGGCATTCTTAAATTAAATCATTTTTTAGGAAAAATATTTTTTTTACTTTAGGCTCTAACAAGGGTTGATTTTTAAGGTTTGAAATATTCTGAAATTGTATTCCAAAGCATAATACAATCATTATTCAACTAATCCAAACCAAATTTTACCCATCTTAAGGTTTAAAGTATTTTATAAGTTTTGACGATTAGGGTAGTTTTCACCTTCAAGCGCATACATGATATAGTATTCGAGTAGAGTAGAAACAATCCAACTGCTGAAACTGGCAGTTTTTTCATTGATTATTTTTGACTATTAATGAAAGTTGAAATACAATAAGATTGGCAGGGAAAAGATCCATTTTTACAAAAGGATTTTAATGAAAGTATGTATGATTATCAGTAACTTAACAGCAAAGAACATTGAGTAAAAATTTGATGAAACCTCAGTGTAATATGCTGAGGTTCCATTTTTCCTATTTTGTTTGGACGCTGATTCGAAATATAATCGGAAAAAATTTTGATTTAATAAAAACGTTAATAATTTTGAAAAACTGACCTAGAGGCAACCTCGTTGCTCGGCCGTGCGAACTGGTTTGTTATTCAGAAATAGTGTCTACACTTTTTTTCGTTAGCGCTCTTATGGAAGGTATATTTTAAGACTAGGTCTGTAGAAAAAGTGTAAAATAGTGTAAAATTTTACTGAATAACAAACACACCTATCATTGGAAAAGTCTTGTACCTTTCTCACTCGCTCAGCGTGCTGATTAGTCGACGGGGTATAAATCCTTCCTAGCGACAAATCAGCGCGTGGAACGGGAGAGAAGGGTATTGTCATAATGTAGGTAATTCTCCAGAAAGTTGCCGCAACACCGATTTTGACCAATTTTGATGTACGGGGGTTTTTTAGAGTGCTAATTACCTATCTGAAAGAATTTTTAGTCGAAAACGTTTCGTTTTCGAGATATCCATCTTTAAACTTGAAATTAAACTAACTTTTTTTCTCTATTCCTCCTTCTTTTTGCACACAATTCTTGATATTTAGCCTAAATTGGCACACAATAATAAACTTCATTTAAAAACTTGTGTTTAAATTTATTTTACGCCTTTTTTCCATTTAATAGCAAAGCTTTACTTTCAATCGCCGCAACCATGTATACAGGAGGGATTTTTTCAGCAAACATGGCCGACATCTGAAAGTAAAGCTTTTCAATTTAATGAAAAAAAGGTGTAAAATAAATAAAACAAAACAGTGATTTAAAAGATTTTTATAAAATATTATGTGCCACTTTAGTGTAAAAATCAAGAAGGGGAGATATGGTAAAAATAAGCTTAGTTTGATTTTAAAGTTTAATGATGGATATCCTGTAAACGAAACGTTTCTCACCAAAAATCGGTGTTGCCGCAACATTCTAGACAATTAACAAGAAAGGTTATAGATTAATTCTTCTTTTTCTCTCGCACGCTTGTTCGTACGGTTAAGCGGCAAGGCTGTCTCTAGGAGGTATATGTTGAAAGGCTACATCACTACAAGGACATTCCTAATATTTCCTCTCTTAGATCTGTCAAATAAAAAGAGGAAGATTCTTATTCTAACCCTTTTTAAAGTGAGGTTAAATGGTGAAAGCTTAAAAAAAGTATAGTTCCTTTCTCTTTCTGTAATTTTTATCGACCTTCCCAGCGTGGCACTAAATGAAACTGTATGCAACATTACGTCACATATTTAGAATAAAATTTGTCAACAAACCAGTCAGTCAGCGCGTCCCCGGCTTTGTGACATCTCGAGAAATATCGATAACTTCCTATTTGGGACAGCAGTACGACCAGAAAACTCAGTGGGGCTCAAATAAAAAACACAGAAAAGTTAAATTAAATTTATATTTTGACACCATGGCAGATCCACAGATTGAGCAGGTTTTGGCCCCTTTGAGAGCCAGTGTTAAAGAACAGGTAAGTTTTTTTTAATGGTTTTGATGAAGCCAATCCAGATAGTTAGAGTTGATTACTATACTACAATTAATTTTTATTCAGGGTGATCTTGTACGCAAACTTAAATCTGAAGGAGCCCCAGATCTAGATGTTAAGAAAGCTGTGGCTGAACTTAAGGCCCGAAAGAAAGTCTTAGAAGATAAAGAACTGGCCTTAGCTCCAAATTCCACATTTGATCGAGCAAAAATGGAAGACCTTCTTAAAAGAAGATTCTTTTTTGATCAGTCGTTTGCAATTTACGGTGGTATTACCGGACAATTCGACTTTGGACCAATGGGATGTGCTTTTAAGGCAAATTTGTTGCAAGCCTGGAGACAGTTCTTTGTTCTGGAAGAACAGATGCTTGAAGTGGATTGTTCAATTTTAACTCCAGAACCAGTATTGAAGTAAGTCAGAGTAGTAGAGTGTGAGTTGTCATGTTTGCAGCATAAAAAATAAAATAAAATTACAATTATTTATTAATATTTAAGAATCTGAACTTAGGTAAATATGTAAATAAAAGTATTGCCAATACTTAAAAACTATGAGCAGCCTCTGGAATAAATAAAGCTTGTAAAATTTTAATTGTAATTTGTGATTTTTTGTTGAGTTTAAAAAATTTTCTTTCAGAGCTTCTGGTCATGTGGATAGATTTGCAGACCTAATGGTAAAAGATGTTAAAACTGGAGAATGTTTTAGGCTTGATCATTTAATTAAAGCCCACTTAGAAAAAATAGCTGCTGATAAAAAGACCAGTGCTGAGACAAAAGAAGAGTGTGTAGATATTGTAATTAAGGTAAATTATGCTCATAACATTTGCTAAAAACAAGTCATGATTTGTTTACTAAAAACTAATAATTTATCTTCACCATAATAAATACTCATATTAGTACACTTACAGTTTGAATTCTAATTTTTTAAATATAACATTTGTAGGCACAGTAGATCGAGCTGTAGAAAATACTTTTTAAGAAATTACCAAGTTTAGAATAGTCTTTTTAGAATTTTATTTTATTTCATTTATTTATTAATAAATTTATTGACCCAATACAATAAACTATACTATGCCTATACTGGGCTATTGACCTAGGTCCTGCTGCCCTGTATTTTATATAAATAATATTACTATTTAATCAATTTATTGGTAGCAGTATGAAAATTCAAAAAAAAAAATCATATAATGAGTTATGTATTGATTGTTTATTTCTGGTGAATGATCTATAATTGTAGTTGTTGGAAATGTAAGTAGTAGTCAATTCTTTGGATAAATAATGGCTGGAGCAGGTCGATGTGGTGCTGCTTTAAGGTGAATTTTTTTGATAATTGTATTAGTCTGTTGGATATTGGTTAGATGTGGGTAGTGTTGGGTAGTAGCTGGTTTGATGGATTATGTAAGGGATTCCTGGGATGTCGTTCTTTTGTGGGCAAAGGGATGTAGTTTCAGCAACTTCAAGGTTCTTTAATGCTGGTTTTCTTAGATTAAGAAACATTTTATGACCATCTTCAAGAATAGGTCTGCATATTGATTTATGTATTTGGTTAGCAGTTCTTTTGCTTATTCCTTGATGTTAAAGTCTTGAAATATTTGGTCCCGGCTATAGTCTTCTTTGTGGTAGTAGATGTGATTAACGTTAAGTTTTTATTATTAGTTATTATTCCTGTATTTCACTGACGTTTTTGGCTTTATTTCAAGATTGACTATGTTAATTGTGGGGGAATTATCTTTAATATTGTGGTGAAAGCTAATAAACAGTAATTTTGTAGGGTCGGGATATAATCTCCGTTAATTAAACAATGTTAGTGTTTTGTTCATTAAATTTTGCAGATTATTTATAGTGTTTTAAGGTCTCAGCATGTGCTATCAGTGCAGTATCATCATCATTAAAATTTTATTTACTGGAATAAAGGTAAATCATTTTACACTACACATTCATATCACATAAAACAAACAAAGAAATTAGTATACTTGATAAATAATTTAGGAAACATATTGGGTTTAATTTTTTTTTTAATATTCTCTTATAATGACCTCCAAACTTCCAGTAGGTACCTTCTCTAGAATAATGATGTACTTTTTGAAGATGAATTTCAATTTTTAGATACTAGCAGCCCAATTTCACGCAACAAAGGATTATGGTAATACATTTGGCAACACAGGTTTGTCTGTGACACCATTTATATATGACTTCTCACCCTAAGATGCCTGTGCTTGACCCACAGCCATTGTAGCTTGTGTACCCTGTGATTACTCCTACTTCAATATCTATCTCTTTTGCCCTTATATCATAATAGCCAATCAGTGGTGTCCGTGGTCAATAGAATGACCATTCATAGAAAGACAGGATTTTTGATTGACCTATTGTTCTTGTCAATTAGGACCTTCACCATTTTAAATATAGACAATTTAAGCAGTAAAAAGAGGTTTATTTAATATACCTTGTGTCATTTTAGCTGGATGGCATGAACAAGGAAGAAATGGCGGCGGTAATGAAAAAATTTAACATGAAGAGTCCTTTGACTGGAAATGAACTTACTGAACCAATCGAGTTTAATCTAATGTTCGCCACACAAATTGGACCTTCTGGATTAATTAAAGGGTAAAAGACAATTATTTAAGCTATTAAAAAGTATGCAGTAGTTTAACTGTGAAGCCATTTTATAAAATTGTAAATAATAGTTGAAATTATTGTGTTTTACAGATTTCTTAGACCAGAAACAGCCCAAGGAATCTTTGTTAACTTTAAACGCCTTTTAGAATTTAACCAAGGCAAATTGCCATTTGCCGCTGCTCAAATCGGAAACGCTTTCCGTAACGAAATCTCGCCCAGATCTGGTCTCATAAGAGTGAGAGAGTTTACCATGGCGGAAATCGAGCATTTCTGTGATCCTAATGATAAAGATCATCCCAAATTTGATAGGTAAGTAAACACTAGTGTCAATGAATCTATTAGACAAGTCATAATTTCTAGGGTATTATGTGTATCAAAATGAGATTTGTTATAGGTAATTGGTATGGAAAGAGAAGAGTTTTTGCATTTTCTTACGTTCCGGTCACTTCCAGTTTTACTGGAAATTGTTCCGATTTTAAATTTTCAAATGGAGCACCCTAAATATTTTAACATTGTTGAATTTCTGAGACAATTCTGAATCAGATTGTAACATTTTTTAAAGTTCCTAGAGCGACTTTATTTTTTTAGAACCACTTTTAATACTTTTAATGTTGCATCTAGGTGGCCATGATTGGGAAAATTTCAAAGTTAAAGTATTTCAAAATGGTAGAAAGAAAAATTTCAGCGAAAATTTCAGATTGTGAAATTTTAATTTTTATTTGAAAATTTCTATATTTCATTGAAATTTTTTCTTTATTTTCACACCAATAATTTATTACATAATTTTTTTGGTTATTCTTCAGACATCCAAGAAGAAATGGCTTTACTCCCTAGTATATGTGCACATAAGAGTGGAGAGGAAATATCAACCTTTTTATTTTTACTTTTAATAGGAAAAAAATATTACTGTTGTTTAGTTATAACCCAGCTATTTGCTTTTCAAAATATATTTATATATTTTGCCCTCTTCCTTCTCTTAAAAGTAAGAAAAAGGGGAAAAAATAGTTATAACTGGTGTTTAATAATAACCTTGTAATATGCTACCCAAAATAATTGATTATTATCTTTTTAGTGGCGGCTTGGGTCACATTTTAACCAACATTATTAACAAAAGAAATGTACGCCACAGACTTTTCTTGTGACTTTTATGTTTTTTAGATTAAATATTTAGGAATAAAACTCTTTTATTTCCTAAATTTTCTCTCTTGCTTTTTTTTGGAGAAAAAAATTAAAATCACTTTCTTGTGTATCCCTGAATCGCACAATAACGTTTTGAACTTTAAAAAAAAATTGCGACAACTTTTATCACAAATTATATGGCAAGACTGAACCACTGAATGCTCCATAAAAACAAAATTAACAAACTAGTCAGTGGCGAAGATGATAAGTTTAATACCCTGTATCTTAGAAACAAATCATCTGGACCTATTTTTATAATATATATTTTTTTTATTAAATAAGCTTATAAATAAGCCCTTAAATGTTTTACCGCAATTAGGAAACACTCTGTATACAAGCGCTCCATTTCATTTTAAAACTGCCTCAATTTCAAAAAAATATCTATAACCTTTTGCGTAAAATTTAACCACTTATCGCATGACTAGGAATGTGCCATTTAAAAATTTCAATTTAAATTTTCACTTTTAAAAATTTCAAAGTTAAAATATTTCAAAATGGTAAAAAGTAAAATTTCAGCAAAAATTTCAGATTGTAAAATTTTAATTTTTGTTTGAAAATTTCACATAAATTTTATTAAAAATTTCTATATTTCATGAAATTTTCTCTTAATTTTTACATAAATTTTATTTGAAAACTTTGCCTTTCAGAAAAATATCTATAACCTTTTAAGTGATGATATCTCTAGTCGCTGGTGGCAGTAATATCTTAAATAAATTAGCATTTGTTTTTTGCCACTAGCATATGGATTTTGCATCTACTAAATTTTTTAAACTTTTATTTATCTAAGTTAAAAATTTCTAACCCAATAAAAGAATTCGTGATTGTGGAGAATAAGTATTGAACCAAAGTTCAAACCAATAGTTTCAGTGGTGTGATATTTAGTTATCGATCGCATACTGATACACATTTCGACAAATAAGAGGACACCCTGGAAAAGAATAGCTAGAAATTATTATAAAAGTGAAAAGAATTTGTTTCTAAACTAAGCCTAAGAAAAAACGCGAAATACGAGAACGAAAGATAGCCTCTTACTTCAGCTAAATACTCAAACCTTAAACGTACTGACTACTAACTGACTTGGTTAGCGAAAGAAGAGAAGAATGGAAAAAAATAGAAGCTGATTCTTTTAGCAATACAATCGTATGAGATTCAGATTTTAGCTTGCATGACAGCAGTTCCAGTTTGGGGAATGAATGAGATGATGATATAGATATAACTGATCAGTCTTAATAAGTAATTGTCAAATTTACTTAAAGTTTAAAATAAATGCTAAGCTAAGGATTTAGAATATATTTTGTTACCTTGTACTCTTTAATAACTAACTAATCTAAAGTTTTTTAACTCGTTCTTTACTAAAAAAAAGGTAAACTCAGGAAAAGGACCCTGCATTAGAACTCAAGGGTCCTATATATTAATATAATACTATTTATATTTGCTTGATATATTTTCATTGTTATATGAGATAAAACTTTGAAGAAATTTTACTGAAATTTTAGTAATAAATTCGAAATTTTCAATATTTCAATACATTTTTGAAATTTCACATAATTTTCATAAATTTCCAAAATTTTGGAAATTTCACATAAATTTCGAGTGAAATTTAACTTTTTTCTAAAAAGTTAAATTTTTCCATTCCTAATTGGACGCAAACTAATTTAAGGACCTCATGTGCTTGTGAAAAAAGGGTTGCTATTTAATAAAGTTAGACACGAAAATGTAATTTTGCCAACTTGTCCTATTCCTATCTATCATACTAGTCATCAAAACTTTGCTATTGTAATTTTCTAATATCACCTGAGGTATTGTTTATACGAAGTCAGTTGGAACAGCATGGAATTTAGTGCTTATACAGGTTACTGTCAATTTACCGGCTTTCACATTGAAACACTCCACTGTATACGGATAATTTTCTATGGATTGCTCCTTGTACAGAGTCAACGTGGACTTGACGAGTTTGTCATAAATAAATGTGGGCGGGATCAATCAAGAAGTGCCGCGGATGGTCACTGGCTGATTTTGATTGGTGAGATATTTTATTTGCTACATTGGAAGCAGATTCATTTTAAAATATATTTGATTTTTACCTCGCAGTGTGGTAGTAACATCGGGGTATTTAGCAACGTTAGCAATTATTTCTAGTGAATATATTTTGTAAAATATTTTATTGGATTAGTGTTTTGGTTAGTACCTAATTTAATAAATATGGTATTTTGGCGACCTTTCGATACTAGTGACAGCGAAACTGAGGATTATTATGCTAATTCAGTCGACTGAAGCGGACATTTTAAACAAAGACCTACACGTTCAAACTCAACGAGTTATTTTAAATATTTATTTTTGTCTTAAGAGTGAAAGTAGTTTTCTTCACCAAACAAAATTGTAAATAGAATTTGTGAATTAACCAAAGTTAGTTCTTCATCTATTTTTAGGATAAGTGTAAATAACGACTCAAGTTCTGAAAATTCCGATAATGAATCATAACAATTTTCTCCTAAAACCAAAAATCTTTCAATAGTTAAGTGTCAATAAAATTATGAATAAAAACGTAACTAATTATATTGGTTTACTAAAACCATAGTTTAAAGAATATACAATATATAAGTTGCGTCACTCGCGGCGGCTCTCAAAACGCACACGTCTTATTCCCGCCTGTCTGGTATATTCGTACAACTCTACCGTTTAAAGCCGACTGATACGCAGTGCGTCAGAACTCGTTTAGCTGTAATTGTGTGCTTTGGTATACCGTGTCCCTAAAAAGTTGTTGGATGTGCCTGGTAATAATATTTGTTCAGTGGATAATTGTGAAAGTAGAATAAAAGGCGATTTTTTGTTTTTTAGATGACCAAAGGAATGTATTAATATAAATCTTATAGATTAGAATGTTTTATTGGTATTTGTATTGAAAATATATTACACATTCAGATGTCGAGCTTGGAAAAGTGCTTTGGGATTCACTGAGTTCCATAAATTTGCGTTTCATTATACGCCAAAAGAATGTCATAACCGTATTAGAGTTTGTGCTTTCCATTTCAAACACGAGAATTTTTTAAACCCTTTTAGGAGTCGCATATACGTTTCCATCTGTAGGTTTACCATTGAGCCTGCTGAAGAGGGTAAATTTTAACATTTGTTCTATTGAAAACTTAAGTTAAATTACCTATACGTGTGTCAAGTTCTGCAGAACAAAGTCATTTAATCTTGTTGGTGTTACTTCTGAGAATAACCTTTAATGGTACATTAGCTCGAGGCCGTATCCAGGTATGGCCGCGCCCTCCCTCTCGCACACACACATACACCGGGGGATTTGGGGAGTATGGAATACCCCCGACGAACACACATATATATTTGCTCCTTTGTAATGATAAAATAATTTTAATAGGTAATAAAGACCAAACATTTAACATTTATTTACAGTGATATTGGTGACCATAAACAAATATTATTAACATTATGTTAATATTATCGTGCCTAATATCCATTCAAATAATAAAAAATCGTTTTCCGCGTTCCTCGACATTACCGATTAGAGAAAACGCTTGAATAAATTGGTATCGTTTACACAAATATCCCCTGAAACTATTTTGTCCGTTCGCGATCGTCGGAGACGCCGCATGTTTTCTTAGAAGCCAAAACATCAAAGGTTTATATGAAAGTGACCCAACCTATATATTGTATATTCTTTAAATTATGGTAATACATATTTAAATTTCCTGCGCGGCCCATGGTTCAGGCGGCATCTCGTTTATAATGCCGCTTATAACCCAGCTTTTAGTTTTTTTGCTGTCCCAACTGAGTTCAGATAGACTCTACTTAAATTAGTTTGCGTCCAATCATGGCCAGATATGCAATATTAAAAGTGGTTCTAAAAAATGAAGTGGGCGTAAAAACTTTTAAAAATATTACTTTCCGATCCAGAATTGTTTAAAATATTCAGGGTGTTCCATTTCAAAATTCAAAATCGGAACATTTTCCGGTAAAACAGGAAGTAACCAGAAAGTAAAAGTTATGCGAAACTCCCATACCATTTACCTATATTAAATCCCATTTTAATATACCTAAAAACTTTAGAAATGTCAGTATAATTATAATAATAATAATAATATTTATTGATGAATGTACATACTATAGAATATTTTCACAAGTCAAAATACAATTTGGGAAACAACAGAATATACAAGTACAAGTTTCCTTTTCTCTTAAAAAAGCAATATATTCTTAAATAGTTGTTAAAAAAATATATTTGACCTGTCTATTATGAAAGAAATGTCGTTAAATATGTTTATTTTTATTATTTTTAATTACAGTGTTAAAAATGTGGAACTCCTGCTATATTCAGCTTGTAATCAGATGGATGGAAAAGCCGCAGAAAGAAAAACAATAGGTGAAGCTGTATCTACAGTAAGTTTTTTTGATCAATACTTTTATAAAGAAATATGTACTTCTTATAGTAATCATCCGCTGGTTAGATGCCATTCAATTACGAAAAGCGCAATACGATGCAGCGGCCCTCGATAATTTTGTTTTTTATTTCGCGAGATATATTTTAATTTTTTTTTCTTTAATATCAATGTTCGATAATAGAAGCGCATGATTAACAATCAGTTTTAATATTTTTCTTTAGGGTTTGGTCGCAAACGAAACCCTGGGATACTTCATGGCGAGAATTCAGCAGTTTTTGGTAAAATGCGGAGTCGATCCTGCCAGGCTACGTTTCAGGCAACATATGGCCAACGAAATGGCGCATTATGCCTGTGATTGTTGGGATGCAGAGTGTTTAACCAGTTATGTAAGTAGAATTCGAAATGAAATATTTGTTTGTTTTTAATTTTAATTTTTTATAAAGAACATACATTTTTGCCATATCCTATGATATTAAATTCTAAATTTAGTCATTTACTTCAGCCTGGATTTTGTTTACCGTTGGTATTTAGTTTCTAAAAAAATCTTGTGAAATTGTGAAAGGACATGGCACCCAACATGGGGTTCTGGCTCTCGAACGATTTTTTTTTTAAATTTGAGTATGTTGTTTCTTAGATCAATAGAAACATCTTTTAAATGGGACATTTTTGTGCAGGCCTACAGGGTGGCCCAAAAAAATCACTGAGAAGTTGAAGCTTAACTGTTTATTAATTCCAATAAAAACGCATAAAAAGAGTGAAATTTTGTCTAAATCCAACGGAATAATGTTTTATATATTTGTTTAGAGTTAAAATATTTTGATTTAACATTTAACACATACAGGGTGGTCCAGTATCGAATAAATAATATGCATTATGTCAACTAAATGTTAATATCGTGATATACTTGTATATATTTTTAGAAATAATACATTTCTGACAGTTTATTATTGTAAATTTATGTTCAAATATTTGGGTTTATTGTCCCAAATATAGAGGGATATTTGGAATTAAAGATTTTTTTTGGTTTGTTTCCACAAGATATTTTGTGACATATAAAGAGGTGTACATAGTTTTAAAATCTGCACACTTTTCATTGTTAGGTACATTTTTTTAAAACGTAACGCTCTGTATATTTGGTAAAGTTTTAACTCTTTATTTAATTTTACTTCAATAATGTAAAAAATTAAGAATTTTTACTTTTGCCAATTTCTTGTGCTCTACATACATTTTCTTTTGCGCTAATACATTTTAGGCTATCATTTAACTTAATGTTATTTAAAAAAATGGTAGTCAAGTAAAACTACTTTTATTCAGTTATTTTGGTTTACTTCAAATACTTTGTATTACTTTAAGTACTTTGTTTTACTTCAAGTACTTTTGGAATTTACTTGGAAAAGCAAGTACATTTTAAGGGGTACTTGTACTTGTACTTGAAGTACTTTTTAAAAAATCATAAACTTGGTACTTGTACTTAAAGTACTATTTAGGAGAACTTTGACAGCTTTGCGCCAAGGCCCTTTGAGTATTTGACGCTAAAATATATATGGATTAAAAAATATAAATTTACTTCTACAATCTACTGAGAATTTCTTTTTTCAGGGCTGGATAGAATGTGTGGGCTGCGCCGATCGTTCTGCCTACGATCTCACTCAGCATACCCAAGCGACAGGTGTGAGGTTGGCCGCAGAGAAGAAGTTGGCCCAGCCTAAAACTTTAGACGTCGTCGAGGCGGCGCCGAACAAGGCGACTCTCGGAAAGGCTTTTAAAAAGGATGCTAAAACTGTGACCGACGCATTGGCTGCATTGAGTATACAGGATATCGAGGGCTTGGATCAGAGCCTACAAGCTACTGGGTATGTAGGTAATAGTAATGTTCGATATGTTTGTAATCTTGTATTTTATCGAATTTGTTTGTTTTTTTATTATTTTTTTTATCACTCCCATATTACCAATGTTTATAAATACTTTTTTTTAGCTTTGTTAACAAGAATTTATCTTTCTTTAACAATAAAGCATATTTTGATTGATTGAGGGATGTCTGGCAAGAATCATAGTCATTCTGCCCCCTTAACTACGCAATGTATTATAATTAAATTTCTTGCTTGTGAAGCGTTAGACAAGCTGAAATTTGGCAAAAATTAACTGCACGCACAGTTCATCTTGTTGAGACTAATTTATCTGTTTCTTTTATATTAACAGAAACTACCAGTTATCTGCTGGAGACCAGACATTTACTCTGACGAAGGATCACGTTTCTGTGAAGCGGTACCAAGAAACCGTTCACGTGGAGGAAATAATCCCCAGCGTTATCGAACCGTCTTTCGGTAAGTAAATTGCAGTACCCAATGGTGCAGTGATTTGATCTTCGATTCTCACTGAGGGGATCTGCATTTTATTTGATTTAATTCAATGCCTTTATTAAAATTAAAGAGTACTTTAAAGTTATTTGCTGATGATACAACCAATAAACAATATTAAATATGATTTACAATTGTATATGATTGGTTACAATCTAATAAGCTAACTTTAAATTTAATTAAATCGTCCTACATGATTATTAGCAAATAACAAATAAGAGATAAAATGCCTTATACACTGCTCAAAAAATTAACGGAACACTTTTGTAAAATATTAGCTTCGTGTTTTTAGATAAAAACGGTTATATAGCTTAAATTAAAGGTTTTTTAAAAACACATAATTTATGTCAGATAAAATTTCTTGTAGAACTAATAGTTTTTGAGAAATTGACGTTTTAAATTTTAAAAATAATTGCTAATATCTCAAAAACAATAAGAGATACAAAATATTTTATGGAACAAAAAATACAGCTTTCAAAATTGTCTATATAAAAAGTTTTGATAGGATCAATAATAAAGAAAATATATATTTATATATAAATCTTTATTTAGCACCTTGGCTAATTTTACATTAAGTACAATACAATACAACTAAATTATAATTTACAATTTAAAAAATTAGGATCATTATCATTAAAAGTTATATTTAAAAAATTAGTGGATAAAGCATTCATACACATACCACAAATTAGACGTGATAAATCAAAGAAATAAACAAAGTCAAAGTCAAAAAATAGCTTTATTGTCAAATGACACAAAAATATCGTAGACAAAGCCATATTTATAATACCTATAATAAAATATACAATATACAATTAAACAGATAAGTCATTTTTAAAATTAGATGTACAAAGTTAAAGCAACAACAAAATATTTTTACAGAGCAGTCAAACAAAGATCAAACTAAAAAAAAAAAAAAAAAAAACGCTTACACTACTAGACAATAAATCAGTCAATTCTATATATTATCCAGTCAACCAACACATCTATCTGTCATTATAAAACTCGTCAAGAGTGTAGTATGCCTTCTCAGTTAAAAACCTCTTTGTCAGTCTTCTAAACCCTTTATGGCACTGTTGCCTCCTCAATAACAGAGGCAGCCTATTAAAAATTTTCTTTCCCTCATAAATAAATGACCTTTTAATTAGTTCAGAGCGAGGAATGGGCATGTTAAGGGTAAAAGTCTGACGCAGGTTGTAATGAGTTGGCAATGACAGTTCATCCTTATACTTTTTAAAAACTAAACAGACCACCTCCAAAATATAAATACAAGTTAGGGTTAAGATAGAGTGTCTGACAAACAAGGGACGACAGGATTCACGAACTCCATATATGCTCTCTCATAATTGCTCTCTTTTGTAACACAAACACAGATCCGAACAGATATTGAGAACATGATCCCCAAAAACAAATACCATAACGAAGATGGGATTCGATTAGTGAAAAATAGGAATTTCTTGCAATAGATAAGTCCAGATTGTTATATATAACCCTCAGTGCATAACAACCTGAAGAGAGTTTATTACATAAATTATCAATGTGATTTTCAAACTTTAGATTGCTGTCAATAGTTAATCCCAAAAATTTAATTGCATTTGGCATAGCAATTAACTCATCTGCCAAACAAATGTTATCCAAGTAACACCTAAACGTCAAGATATTAGTCTTCGAAATATTAAAAGATAATAAATTTGCATCACACCACTGTTTTATCTTACACAAGTCGATAATTAAATTGCCCTTTAACCGATTAATGTCAGTATCATGCCAAAGAATGGTGGTATCATCCGCGAAAACAGTGAACCTTCCAGCTATTGAAAGGCGAGGCAAGTCGTTAACGTAGATGAGGAACAGTAGCGGACCCAGAACCGAACCTTGAGGAACACCAACCCCAGCACTGAGTTCGTCAGAATTAACATCATTATAAACAACCGTCTGAACACGCCCAGACAGATAAGAGCGAAACCACTCCACATATTATCTAAAATATACAAATACGAAAGGCAGATGTAAAACTTACTTCTCTAATTGAGCAAATCTAAAGAATTCATTAAATGCTTCTTTAAGAGCCTTTTAAACAGTTTTACCGATTGAATAGTTTTTAGGCTCTCAGGAAGTCCGTTATAACTATCAAGACCCCTAAAGAAAAGTGAGTTTTGTGAGCGGAACTGAGAGACATTGGGTATATAAAAGTTATTTCTAGAACGAGTGTTATACCCATGGACATTAAAATTGTAATTAACCCTGTCCATTAGATACTGGGGAGCTTGTCCTAGGTTTATTTTGTGTATAAAAATTAAAGTATTATACAACAGTAATTCCTTTACTGGTAACCACTGCATTTCTCTCAATAGATCCCTGGTTGGAGTCAATCTTGGCTTCCTAAGAATGATTTTCATAGCCCTATTTTGCAATTTTTGAAGGCGAGATATCTCATTTTAATTTAATAGAATGGTGGAGCAATAGTTAAAATGTGGAAGTATGATCGTGTTAAATATAATCTTTCGTGTATACCTTGTCAGATATGCAGAGCAGCACATCAAATAATTCACCTTAAATGCTATGATCCCAATAACATGATTCGCATGATTTTTAAACTTTAAATTTCTATCTATTAAAACACCTAAAAATTTAAAATTTTCAATTCTTTCAATGGAGTGGTTACGCACCTTGATGTCAACATTTAGGTTGCAAAAATGTCTGTAATAGGCTTCCTTACCCAAAATCATATATTTAGTCTTGTTTACATTTATTTTTCAATCATTTGTATTGCACCATCTGTAAACGTTTTCCAAAGTTTCATTCAACACTCTCACAATATCAAGTAAGTTAGCAGATGCGAAATAAAAAAGTATATCGTCAGCAAACAGGTGAGCAGAACAGTTTCCTATACATGAAACAATATCATTAATATATATGATGAAAAGTAAAGGTCCAAGTATACTTGTATATTTGACACTTTGTTTTTTGTAGCTTTTTTAATTTTTTAATTTTTTTCTTAGGAATAAATGATTAATCAAATGACACATTTTTTGATTCATTGTTAGAAAATGTGTGTCTTTTAAAATATGTAAGCTTGATCTGAATGTAATTACCGCCCTGAAAGTTACAAATGGACTAAGGTGTTCCGTTAATTTTTTTGAGCAGTGTATATCATTAAAAATAAAAAAATACATTATTAAACTGCTCTAAAATTTTTAGAATTATATATTGATAAAAGTTTTTTTAGAAAATATAGATATAGAATATTTTGTAAATTTTTGGTATTTCAGACCTGTTTTTGAGCTTATTGCAACCTGTAATGTGATAGCTCAGCTTTGATGCTGGATTCATGTTTAAAAGGAAAAAATACTCCGACATACAGATATTGCATACAAAGTACAGTCCATTTTTTTTCTGTAGCTGTGTTGTCAAATAACATTATTTTTTTTTTTAGGTGTTGGAAGAGTAATGTACGCCATTTTCGAACACAATTTTAAACAGAGAGAGAACGACGAACAGAGGACGTACCTATCGCTACCGGCTGTGGTAGCGCCGCTGAAGTGCAGTGTATTACCACTGAGTTCCAATGCTGAATTTGTACCGTTTATTAAACAACTGTGTAAGTACTAAAATCAAACGGGTTTTCAATATCGCATGTTACTTTATTTACTCCGCTTTCATCGGAGATGTAATATTGGAACTTAGCCCCGGTCGCCTCTGCCGTTTAAGCGTTGTGAATACGTGTGGTTAGCAAGGAAGTTTGAAGGTATATGGAAGGACAATGCTGTAGAATAAAAGTATCTAGGCGTGCAGGACAGCGGGAATAGGGGGTTATCCATAGTAACAGTATCCGTTAAATATTATGTACCTACAGTATGTTGACCTTAAAAAGTTGATAATGTAAGTTTAAGAAACCAAAAATCTAATTTCTTTATAAACAAATACAAAAAAAGCAAAATGGAACTTTAACATAAAATTGAACTTTCTTTCATTTAATTGGTGGGACCTGTATATATAAATATTTGCCTGGTCTTCCCAGTAATTGATAATTTTGATCCTTTGAAAAGGTGTACGAAATTATTATATGAAATATGAGGACCTAAGTGTAAACTTTTTTTTTTTTTATTGATCCAAAGAAATACACAAACATCGTGGTATTCATCTAAAAGATAGTTAAGATAACCTTACTTTTTTCACTGCTATTGCCTATAAGATATTTATTTTCTATAATGTATAATTGATATATTATTATTTATTCCGTTGCTTAACGTTGCGTTTCATAAGAAGCACCTAATTTTAAAATAAGAAATATTTATCTACAGTAACCCTTGGATACGCAAGACAAAACCATACAAACTCTAGTCATTTTGTTGCGATATTATAAGTAACAAACAATAAAGACAAAATTATAGTCACAATTTAATAAACACTAATCACTAAAATTAGAAGGTTTTTATCAACCCAACTTCTGCAACCACAAAATAAAATAACACAAAGCAAAACAATCGAAATTATTACGGCGCAAACGACAACAAAACATGTAATTCGCTTGAAAGGGTTGATGAGACGACGACGGTACACAGCGGATATGGTTTTAGCCGCGCCCGCACAGAAAACGGTACTACGGCTCTGATAAAAGTATGATGTGTTGCTTACCTACACACTAATTTATCACTGTGTAAGTAGGCAACACAATAAAATTTCGTGGAATTTTGATACTGCGCAGAATGGCGGGGGCCACTCATGACAGTTATTTTCATAGTAGGCTTGGCATTTTTTGATCGAATAGTCCAAGGCATTGGGCATCCATATACCTTCAAACTTCCTTGGTGGTTTGCCACGAAGTTTTATATTGGAATTTCAAATGCTTGTAATTCTGTTATAGAATTTTGTATAAAAAAAATTGTAGAAGCGTTATTTAGGTATAAAGGGTTTTTTAGCTAATAAAAAAATAGGGGCCCATTGTAACCACAACTTTTATTTTCAGCTGCTAATTTAACCAAAGTGGACGTCTCGCACAAAGTAGACGACAGTTCAGGCTCGATAGGGCGTCGGTACGCTCGTACCGATGAAATCGCAATTCCGTACGGCATTACTATCGATTTTGACACTTTGAAGGAACCACACAGTGTTACTCTACGAGAGAGAGATTCCATGACTCAAGTTAGAATACCAGTAAGTTGTTTGTAAAAGATCTATATTGTGTCTATGCCTCATAAATAAAAACAAATTTTGATGGTTTATTATTTGGTAATCAAATATACAGGGTTAGGCTATTGACTGACTACACTAATGATAAAAATTAAAGGTCCATAAACAATTTGGAATTTTTTTGGTGATTTTTGACAGACTTTAGTTCAGTGAAAAATGGTCGTATCGACAATCTAAAAAAAGCATTTTAAAGCTTTAAGATTCTAGTTGTAAGATCTTTTGCCAAAAAATTTTTAGGAGTCGTGATTGTTACGTTATTCAAAGAAATAGCGCGCAAAAATTTTTTTTCCTTTTTTCCTTTGACTTCAGGATTTTGGGATTTTTTTTTAGCTAGACTATCATATGGGTTGGTTTGCCTGTTTATCCAGCTTCAATTTGCTTTTTTTTAATCCTTTGTAAGTCCATTTCTAGCCAGAGATATCGAATTTTGAATGAAAAAGGACCCTTTTGCATTTAACCGGCGATATCTCAGTAACCAATAGTCTTATAGAGAATCGGAGAGCAGTTTTGAAATCGGGAATATATTTCCTACAAAAAACTGTTAGGATTTTTTTATTTTTGTTATGAACTTGAAAAAACAGGCAATTTACGGTTTTTTACAAAGTTATCTGCACAACTGCGAATTTTGGTGATAGGACTAATGTTGAACATAACTTTTACACTTCAATATACCCACAACAACCCTGTAAACTTTTAATTTGATCTAGCAAATGGTTTGTTTGTATCAAGTAATCAAACTTTTAAAAAAATTAAAGAACCAACTTTTTGGACCCTAAATGTTTCACAATCATGTTAAAAATAAAAAAAAAAATTCTATTTATTTTTTGGAAACGCTTTCGAAAATTTGAGACAACGATGTTTTATCATTTTTAACTCAATTCAGATTTTGCAACAATAAAGTTGATGACCTATTCGAATTTTAGCAGAGTTTCTCCATCGGTCAAATAAGCACCATGTCGCTTTGTTTACGCTATTTTGTCCAAAAAGGGTAATTAATGGACCTTCTTCGATGGAACTGTGGGGTATATTACCCTCACTACACCGTCGTACTTGTCTTTTGGCATCAGCTAGCTCTCTGGTCGGTAGCACGGTAAAAGTCTCAACTACATAAAGAATGTTTTAGACATTGATTAGAGAAAGAAAAAAAATTGAATTTTTTTCGAATTTTTTTGCAAATTTTATCGATGCTTACTGTTAAAATGTCAAAAAAATTGTATTTTTTTTTAATTTTTAACATGATTGTGATTGTGAAACGTTTAGGGTCCAAAAAGTTGGTCTTTTAATTTTTTAGAAAGTTTGATTGCTTGAAACAAAAAAATTGTTCGCTAGATCAAATTGAAATTTTACAGCGTTGTTGTAGTTATTAGGCTGTCCCGTCCGTGTATGGGATTTTTTTTGGGCTACGCAAGTGGTATCAAAAGTTGCGTTTTGATACAGAGATTACGATTATAATTAAATTTAATTAAATATTTGTCATCTTGGGGCCTCTACCAGTCCTTAAAGTTTCTAAAATTGGTCATTTTTAGGGGTTCCCCAACATTAACTCTAAATAAATCATACAAAATTTTGAGCTACGGTCCCAAGAGGTATCAAAGTTGCGTTTTGATACAGAGATTACGATTGTCATTAAATTTAATTAAATATTTGTCATCTTGAGGCCTCTACCGGTCCTTAAAAGTTTCTAAAATTGGCCATTTTTTGGAGTTCCTAACATTAACTCTAAATTAATCATACAAAATTTTGAGCTACGGCTACGCAAGAGGTATCAAAAGTTGCGTTTTGATACAAGATTACGATTTCATTAAATTTAATTAAATTTTGTCATCTTGAGCCTCTACCGGTCCTTAAAGTTTCTAAAATTGGCCATTTTTTGGAGTTCTAACATTAACTCTAAATTAAATCATACAAAATTTTGAGCTACGGTACGCAAGAGGTATCAAAAGTTGCGTTTTGATACAGAGATTACGATTGTCATTAAATTTAATTAAATATTTGTCATCTTGAGGCCTCTACCGGTCCTTAAAGTTTCTAAAATTGGCCATTTTTTGGAGTTCCTAACATTAACTCTAAATTAATCATACAAAATTTTGAGCTACGGCTACGCAAGAGGTATCAAAAGTTGCGTTTTGATACAGAGATTACGATTGTCATTAAATTTAATTAAATATTTGTCATCTTGAGGCCTCTACCGGTCCTTAAAGTTTCTAAAATTGGCCATTTTTTGGAGTTCCTAACATTAACTCTAAATTAATCATACAAAATTTTGAGCTACGGCTACGCAAGAGGTATCAAAAGTTGCGTTTTGATACAGAGATTACGATTGTCATTAAATTTAATTAAATATTTGTCATCTTGAGGCCTCTACCGGTCCTTAAAGTTTCTAAAATTGGCCATTTTTTGGAGTTTCTAACATTAACTCTAAATAAATCATACAAAATTTTGAGCTACGGCTACGCAAGAGGTATCAAAAGTTGCGTTTTGATACAGAGATTACGATGTATTAAATTTAATTAAATATTGTCATCTTGAGACCTCTACCGGTCCTTAAAGTTTCTAAAATTGGCCATTTTTTGGAGTTCTAACATTAACTCTAAATAAATCATACAAAATTTTGAGCTACGCTACGCAAAGAGGTATCAAAATTTGGGGTTTTTTGATACAGAGATTACGATTGTCATTAAATTTAATTAAATATTTGTCATCTTGAGGCCTCCTGGTCAAATTTTAAAATTTGGAATTTTTTTTTAAAAAATTAAAATGCCGGGAAGAGCTCAAAAGTTTTTTTTTAAATTTTTTTTTAAATTTAAAATTTTATGAAACTTACCTTTTAAAACCGCCAAAATTTTAAAAAGGGTTTTTGAGCAAAAATTAAAAATAAAAAATTACGGGCACCCGGGAGGTTTTCAAGGTTTTGGTTTTGTCAAATTAGTTCTATCTTCAAAATTCGCAGTTGCGCAGATAACTTTGTAAAAAACCATAAAATGCCTGTTTTTTTTTGTTTTTTAAGTTTATATCAAGAAAAAAAAACGATTTAACAGTTTTTTTGTAGGAAATTTATTTCAGATTCCCAAAAGGGTCCTTTTTGGATTCAAAATTGGATATCGCTGCGAGAAATGGACTTACAGGGGATTAAAAAAAAAACAAATTGAAGCTGGATAAACAGGCAATCTAACCCATATGATGGTCTAGCCAAAAAAATACTCCCACAATCGTGGATTCAAAAGAAAAAAAGAAAAAATTTTAGAAAATTTCTTTTGCGCGCTATTTCTTTAAATAACGTAACAACTGCCACTCCAAAGTTTTTTTTGCCAAAATATCTTAAAACTAGAATCTAAAAGCTTCAAAACACTTTCTTTAGATTGTCGATACGACCAATAAATTCTTTGAGTTTTTGCCTTAGAAATTAAGGGTTGAAAAGACAATTTTACACAAACCTAGACGGAAAGCTTCATTGCTGCTCGAAGTTAAGTTTATCTCGACGCTACGCCTCTCGATGAACTATAGGACCTCTTGACCAGCAATGAAGCATTTTCCGTTTCGGATAGTAACATACTATTATGCAAGATAATGCATTTTTGCATTGATTACCTTTCGAATATTACTTTTTTAGTTGAATGAGATTGCAACAGTGGTTCACAATCTATCTTACAGTAAGGAAACATGGACCGACATCGAAAATAAGTATCCCAAGTTTGAACAACAGGAAAGTAAAGGAAACTAAATGCATTTAGATAAAATTAAAATACTATTTAAGAACCAAAAAGCATTTTTTTAAAGCTTGTAATAGGAACAACATTTTTAATAGCTTTGTATTTGAAATAATTATTTAATAAATTATTGTTAAGACCACAATTTTTTTTTAAACCTTGAGAAAGTTCACGAACACTTGAAGCCTAAGTACTAACTTGCTGTGAATCACAAAAGATTTGACGATTTCAAAGTTTAAAAAGGAAGAAGAGCTTTCCAAGTCTGGGCACTCTAGGAAGCAAGGAATAAACAAAGTGGGAAGCTCGGGGCCTTTCCAGATAGTCTATTTAAGGATGTATAAAAATTATACAATGAGTTGTACTCTAAGTGCTACTAAAGGAGGAACTATATTGGCTACTTTCTCAAAGCAGAAGCTGTCGAAATACCTATAAAAGAGCGCCTTCCAAAATTTTTTATGCAAAAGGGACTTTTACTCATAAAACATGCAGCAAAAATTTGATTTAATAAAAGTTGTTGGAAATCATTCAAGGAATACAGATAATCTTTTTTAGAATTTTTAAACATATTTTCGAATCTGTGGAAAAATGGCCAAATAGAAATGTTTTGAGACTTATGCAAACCAATGTATAATTTTTTCTAGATTTCGGCAGACATGGTCTTTAGGCATTTATTAAGGTGAAGATCCCAAAGACTTTCTAATCTATAATTTCTTTCCAAAGCTGATACATTTTTCGGTAAAATATTAGTCAATTATTTATTGATAATTTCAAAAATGGCCCTTTTACAGAACAAAATTTTTTGCACAAAAAGTATTTAGTGCCATTCCGGAATATGGAAGATTATCCGCATTCCTTAAGTGATTCTGAACAATTTTTTATTAGTCCGTCCCACTGCGTCGTTACTTCCAAGCAAACAAATTTTTGCTCTAAATGTACTATTTCAGCCAATCCCGTACAAATAACTGCGACTTATTGCTCGTTTGAAAAATCTGGCATCTATGTTTTTTAAAAAGAATCTGTAAATTCGGACGCATGCGCGCTGTATAATTTATTCGCGGGTTAAATACATGCGTTGTTGACAGATTGTTTTTAGTGTATTTCTTCCACAAGTTTAATAACATTAATTTGTCATTATTTACTAATTATTATTTTACAAACTGTATCCGACGGAGCTTTATTACTAGTAATGAGCAAAGCAAGACCAAAAACCAAGACCGATCTAGTCTTGGTCTTGCAAGCCAAAGGGAGGTCTTGGTTTTGGTCTTGGTCTTGGTCTAGGTCTTGGTCTTGGTCTTGGTCTTGGTCTTGCTGCAAGAGTCTTGCTGGTCTTGCTTTTTTTGCATTTAATAATTTAAACTAAGTAATCTTAAATAAAATATATTTTTTTAATACTTAAAAATAAATAAAGATAAAGACCATATTTTTTGCCTTCAAATTTTAAAATATATCGATTTTAACCTTACACGTACATTTGAATTATTTGATTAAAAAGCATATTCTAAATGTAGGGGTTTATTTATTTATAGCGCTCCATTTTAAGTTGAATTGAGACACAACCTGCTTTTATACATTAAGTGACACATAGACATATTTTAGTGATAAGATAAAGTTTTTCTCTGTAAATTAGTCAAATATTTGCCGTACAAAGTTGATACAAATACTTTATAAACATTCTGCATATACAAGGTGGCTCAATAGTGTGACAAAGCTCGATATCTGCGAAATCGTTTATGATGGTAAGAAACTGAACATACAAAAATTATAGAAAAAAAGGGCAACATATGTGAAACTATTTTCTATTTCAGAATTTTCCGAAGAATCCATTGCCACTTAAGAAAACTCTCTTATTTTTAGCTTTTAACTTAAAATAAAAAAAAATTATGCCAAAAATCCATTTAAAAAATCACGACCCTGTATATTATGCTGGAAATTGTGAGACTGTCATATTATAATCCAGGGCATTTAAGTCAAAATCGCCCGAATAGCGAAAATATTTTGAGCCAGCAGATATCGAGATGCGGTTTTCTGCATTGTGTTCAGGAAGGTCCTAAAAAACGACTCTAGGAAGTCTTGTTCATGCATTTTTTGAAAAATGCCTGCTGGGCCGGAAAATGCATTTTCCAATTGCATCATTACTTGCACCATTGCAACGACGGCAAACTCGGAAAAATCGCTCGGAAATCGTTACTCGGGGGGTTTTTGGAACTGCCGAACTCGATTCTGGCATTAGAATTACTTGGGGGTGGCTCTGTGGGGGTGTCCGGGGGGTGAATTGGGGGAGAAATGGCAGCATGCCTGAAAATCGCTCCAAACTCGTTACTTGGGGGTTTTCGGGGCTGTAGAACTCGATTCTGGCATTATATATATTTATTAATCCATCTCATTTACATTTATATCTTAGTTTTAAGAAGCAATCTAATGGTGCCACTTCTTACAGGGTAGAACAAAAATAATGTTTTTTTTTTAATTTTGTAAATTTTTGATCCACCCTGTAAGTGGCATCTAGTGATGTTACTCATTACATGAATATTATAACATTTAAAAAAAAAAGTCGCAGAAGTGCAAGAGTCTTGCAGGCTTGGTCTTGCACTCCTCGGTCTTGGTCTTGGTCTTGGTCTTGCATACCCTGGTCCTGGTCTTCGTCTTGCAAGCAAAAAGGCGGTCTTGGTCTTGGTCTCGGTCTTGGTCTTGCTGCAAGACCAACACCAAGACCGCAAAACCAAGAGCAGTCTCGCTCATCACTATTTATTACCGACGCGATATTAGTGTGACGTCCGAAAGAAACTAACCACAATAGGCAAGTAATCCACTAAAACTATTATTTAATTTTATATTTTAATTTTATTGTTCTATTCCATATATAGAGGATTTAACACCTAAACTTATAAAACTCTTTAATAATAATGACATTAAAATAGCAAAAAAATGCCTCAAAACTGGTTCCATTTTATTTACTAAAACTAAAACTCCAATAGATAACAAAGAATCTTATAACGTAGTGTATCAAATTCCATGCCGTGAATGTGATCTAGTCTACATAGGACATACATGCAGAAATCTAATTGGTCGTATCACTTCTCATAAAAGTGACGCCAGAAGAGGTGTTCTTTCTTGTGCACTCTCTCAACATGTAAACACTGCTGGACACGCTATGGACTGGCAGAATGCAATAATTTTAGATAGAGCTGACAATTGGTACAAAAGAACTTTCCTAGAAATGGTACATATTTACTTACAACCAAAATCTATGAATAAAAGGAGTGATATCCAAAATCTTAGCTCCATTTATAATTATATTCTCTCGTACCAAAAAAACGATAACAATTTTTCGTTAAATTCAATAATAAGCATCTGAACTTTGCATTTTGTAGGTACATACATATTACAATCTATTAATTTTAAACCTTTGTAAATGGTATTCATTTTCAAAATACAATAATGCATCTGCAAACTCTTAATTGTGAGCAGTGTATAAATAATTACCTAGGCACCACGACAGATGGCTCTGTCAGTTCTGCATGATGCGAGTTCTGCATGATGCGGCCTGTGATGTCCAAATCTTAAAAATGGAAAATCCAAAGTTTTTTAAAATCATTATATCAAATTTCTTATTTCTTGTTCAACTGACAGCGCTCATTGGTCGTTAAGTTTTAAAACCATACTTGTTTTTTGTAAGTTTTTTAACTATAAATTCTTTTGCTTTTTGTTATATTTCTTTCACTCCGTAAAAGTCTTGTTAGTAACATGGTGGCAACGATCCACGTGCTAAAAACTAAGTTAAAGTCAATGTAGTTTAAAGAGGAATGTGAATGAAGTTTTGTTCTTCATTGCTATTAAACCTGTTTCATGTTTTCAACTCACATATGGTAAGAACTTTGTAAAAGAGAGAATTATTTTTGTTGGTTTCACTAACAAGAATCATTTTCTTTTATTTTTAGATTGTCCTGATGATGGGAAAAAGTTTTTCCGAAAGCTCGACTTTTTCAATAAAGAGTTAATTACTTAAAGTGGCCTTTCAATTGACTGCATTTCCACTACTCTGGTTTCAGATTTTTTTCTTTAACTAGTCAGTCACGACTACCCTTCCTCTCTTTTTATATATATATATATATATTATATATATATATATATATATTTTTTTTTTTTTATATATATATAAATCGAAACTATCTATAAAACGGATTGAAAACCGGAAAAATACAAATGTACACTCTACCATCCGTGAAAACCTACGTTACAACATATATATATATATATATATATATATATATATATATATATATATATATATATATATATATATATATATATAATATATATGTATAATATGAAAATTTAATATCAAAATACACAATATTATCAGTGAGATTAGATTCAAAATCCTACAATTGTTATTGTAAAAAGCACTCAATCTTGTCCTTACTTTTTTACAAAATTAAATAATTTTAATGACTAATCGATATTACAATAATAAATTCCATTGTAAAATGTTTTATCTTTAAACTTGATACGACGCGCAGTTTTTCTGTATATAAAAGGCGTAATAACCTAGGTCACAGTTTTGATTTTTTAAGTCCAATTATAATTAGAAGTTGTGACATATATTTCGCTGTTACTGTAGCTTCTTCATACTCTTAATATTATATACACTTATATTAAGAAATAAACATTAAAAAGGTTTACATTTTTCAAAAAAGTACATAAAATGGTTAAGCGATTTTGAAATTTTTTATTTTAGGTTTGTTCCAACCAGCATTCGGTATCGTTTCGAAACCGTTTTGAATTGTTATTTGTTAAATTCAATGATGGACTTAGGAGGTGTAAAAATTAATGCTTTTAAATGATTAACCAAGCAAGGAAATAGGAAATGCTAATGCATGATGCACGCTAGTCGCTAAATAACAGTAAACATATGAAGATGAAAGATTAAACATGAAACAGCTGTTAAAAATTAAAAATCCAGTGCCGAGATGCTCAACGCGCAAGTCAACCCAAACAGTTTTCAATTTGGGCCATGTATCGAAATTACCGTTCTAAAACCGTAACATAAACAATCCCAAGTTATGTTGGTACACAAACAGGATCGTCCGATAACCGTCACGTCTCCGTTGAAACGCACTTTAATCACTGCGCATGAGCGTGATCGTTTGGTGACGGTTTTTCGACGTGTTGGAAAAAACCTTTTATCTACAACTGTTTTTTACAATTATTTGTTAAAAAATTTCAATAATAGGAGTTATTAACCTCAAGTTGATCGTTTAAAGCTACTGCGTGTTTTTAATTTTAATAATTTTCAAAGACGGCAAAACAGACAATTTTTTATCTTTATTAGCCAAATGTGATAAGAGGTAAAAAATTGTGTCTTCTGAAAACCTTGGAAATTTATAAAATATAAGTATATTCTAAACAATTAACTAAAGGGGGACTTTTTTACAAGTGTTAAAATGACACCATAATTTTTTAAAATTTTTAAATCAATATTTAGTGCTTTAGAAAAATTATTTAGCTGTAGTACTCACTATAGAGGCGGCGTATTCATCCCGAAAAGGGCGCGCGGAGCTCTATTTTTAGGAACAAATTAAAAATATAAATATTAAAGCTAGAGATCCGGAAGTTGGGAGTTTTTTTGGAAATTTTCTGCTCTTTAAGGATCCTTTTTGCAATTCCCGCTCTCTTTTATAGTTTTTGAGTTATCATCAAAAAACAAAATAGCTTTTTTTTGTTGTTTATTGTTAATAACAATTGCGGAAAAAAATTGACATGACACATTTTATATTTAGAGTCACAAAACTGCCAAAAAGCAAAGTAAAACGGCAAACAAATTGCTAAAAATACCAAATAGTCCAATCATTATATATATATATATATATATATATATATATATATATATATATATATATATATATATATATATATATATATATATATATATATATATATATATATATTTTATATATATATATATATATATATATATATATATATATATATATATATATATATATATATATATATATATATATTTATATATTTTTTTTTTAGTATATTTATATTTAAAAATAATTATTAAAAATAGGCCTATTTTTTTCTTTTTTTATATAACAAAAAGTACTGCTACGATCCTTTACTAAAATCAAAATTTAACCATTTTTTTTTCAGGTATTTTTTTAAACAATAATTATTAAAAAAGGGCCTTTTTTTCCTTTTTTATATATAACAAAAAGTACTGGCTACATCCCTTTACTCATAAA
>JAHBCN010007268.1:0-44315 GCA_019359885.1 Listronotus oregonensis | reverse complement strand
ATTTTAGGGGCGCTCGAATATTTATATATAATTTACATTAAACCAACTATTTTCATACCACTACAAAAAATGCGACCATTTCCACGTTCATAGCTTTGTTTTTTAACATCAATTTTGCAAAGTAATCTATTTATTAATTATTATTAAGTGTTTGCACCCACCGCTGGCGCTGTGTTCGCACGTCGATGTCTTGATTGGGCGCAGTAGGATCTTCGCTATCGCTATGGAACGGGATCCGAAGCTAAGACGAACACAAGGCTTAACTCAAGATGTGACATCCTGTGCCCAAGGAAGTTTAAAGTGTATGGGCCCAATACTGTAAAACAAATTTCCAGGCGTGCGGGCAGGGGAATAGGGGGTCGGCCCGGCGGAATTTGCGCAATGAATAGTAGGTCAGGGCCGGATTTCCATAATTCTTTGTTACTATCTATAAAATTCACTATTTTTTTTATTTTTTTGCACAAAATTGTTGGTTATTAAAGGATGCTACTATAGAATATTTCAAATTATTGTGTAATATTGGATTTTATATCATCTGATATAATATGGAAAAATAGATGGCGCCACTTTTCCTTTATTTTAAATGGTCGATATTTTTGGAGTTTTTATTTTTAAAAAATCTTTTAAAAAATAAAAACACGTTTTTTTAAATAAATTTCAAACCTTGTATGACAGTTTCATGTAGTTATCACCAATTTTGTGATAAAAGAAGGGCAAGATAGTGTAAATGAGTTTAATCAATCCTAAGATTCTGGTTTAATTAAAAAGGAAAAATTTTTATAATGCTTTTTACATTATTTTCCTTAACAAAATTAGGGAAACAGAATAACAGTGGTTAAAAATGTTTAAATTTTGGTACCGAGTATCCATTGTAACAGTATCCTTAAATATTATTGTGTACAGTATGTCGAGCTTAAAAAGTTGATAATCAAATTAAAAACCAAAAATCTTTTTTTTTAAACAAATGGTATTGTCTCGAAAGTTGCCTCCCTCCAATTTTGATCAAATTTGGTATAGAGGTTTTTTTCGCGATTCAAATCTGAAAAAATATCTTTTCGGCAACGTTTGTTTCCGAGATCTTCTCATCAAAGTTGAAAAATTAAATAACCTCATTTTCACTATATTCTCCTTCTTTTTTGTACAAATTTTGATTTTTACCTAAAGTGGCACACATAAAAACCTTTTATTTTTATTTATTTTCTCTTTTTTATTAAATTCGAACAATTCAAACAAATATTTCTAAAAAATAAAATGTAAAAAAGGTGTAAAATAAACATACAAAAAGGTTTTTAAAAGGTGTTTGTGAAATATTTTGCCGTTTAAAAAAATCAAGAATTTTGTGCAAAAAAAGGAGGAATAGTGTAAATAAGGTTAGTTTGATTTTAATGTTTTGATGAAATCTCAAAACGAAACATTGCCATTTTTTTTTAATTTGTAATCGCCCCAAAAACCTAAAAATTGTACTTCCTTTCATTTAATTAGAGGGACCTGTATATATTAAAATTTGCCCGGTCTGCCCAGTAATCAATAATTTTGATCCTTTAAAAAATTACTAAATTATTAAATAAATAAAGCCTGAAGGGAAACCTTTTTTTTAATAATCCCGAAATAACAAACATTGTGGAAATATCTAAAAAATTAAGGTTGCCTTACTTTTCTTTATTTCCTATGAAATTTTCATTTTCTATTATTCATACTTGATATATTATTATTTATTCGGTTACCTAACGTTACGTCTTATAAAACCCTAATTTAAATATAAAAAATACTTACCTAAAGTTAAAAGACTCCTTGGATTTAAGACAAAACCATACAACCTCTAGTCATTTTGTTACCATATTTAAGTAACAAACAATAAACCAAAATTATAGTAACAAATTAAATAAAATAATCACTAAAATACGGGTTTTGATAATTCAAAAACGGTACTCCGGCTCTTATAAAATTATAATGTGTTGGCTAACTTTACTTTGATTTATCAGTGTGTGAAGGCAACCTTAAAATTTATTTTGGAATTTTGTTATTGCGCAAAATCGGCGGGGCCCTTTGAATTATTTTCATACTGGGCTGGACATTTTTTGATCAATGGGCCATAGCATTGGGCTTCCAATACACCTTTAAACTTCCTTGCCTCTGCCTTAAACAGGTATCTTCAACGGTGCCTCCGTACAGGGGACCCTCGGAGTCTCTGCCTTTGCGGTAATGCGCTCTGCCGTGGTGGACTATTCTTCCCTAGCTCCAAACAGAAGGCGGACAGAACCCTTTTATAGGGAAAAGGGTTTCTTTTTGACAATAAACGGATAGAACCGTTTTCTGGGAAATGTCGGAGTCGGCCTCATGAAACATCTGGTTCCTGTAACAAGGACCTGGTAGCTACTCACGTCACGACCCCGGGGGAAAAAGGAGGGCATCCGGACAACGTTTGCTCGTCATACTTTCCAGGAACAGGGACATCAGAACACATATTGTGCTTGTGTTCAGAGAGGAAGATGTAAGAACCTCTCCCAATTTAATCGGATTTATTAGAAGTCTGATTTTATTGGTGTCCAAACGATATTTTTTCCAAAAAAATTGCATTTTTATATATATTAGCATATTTATTTAATCTTATTCAAGTAATAGTCCTGCAAGGTCGTCATTCTTTAGTATTAATAACATAAATTTACTTCTGTAAGTAAACATGCCACGGCAAGGTCCCACAAGGATAATAGGATTTTGGTACAAATCACGAAATGACCTAAACAAATTTTATAAATTGTGCATTCTAAAATTAAAAAAAACCAGTATTGTACAGTTGTTAAAACGTATTTTACTCAACCTAGGAAACTAGGGAATAAAAGGATAAGGAGAAAATCCCCCCCCTAATTCCTTTCAATTGGGAGAAATATAAAAAGGTGTGAGCCACAGTAGACCGAGCGGTCGCGGTAAACTTAACCCAACCTAAGTGTTTGCAGAAATAATATTATTTTTTGGTATATTATGGTATCGGTTAATAAAAATAAAATTGCTTATAATTGTGTTTGCGTTTTTATTTATTTAAAATAGTTTCGATCAAAAGAAAAACATTGTACGTTACACGACCGGAAAAGAGCATTTCTCCTACTAATCTTCCCCTTCCAACAGTTGTCCCTGTTTCTCATAAAATGTCCGATATAATTTTTAAAGTTAAACAGATCAAGCGTATTCTTTCTTCTCTTAATACTAAAAAATCGTCTGGGCTGGATGGCATACCAGCAATCGTCTTAAAAAAATGTGCTCCCGAGCTTGCACCCACTCGCCTCTTTGGAATCTCTTACGACACGGGCATTTTCCCGGAGAGTTGAAAAGCTGCACGTGTGCAATCTGTCCCCAAAAAAGGATCCAAAAGTTTTCTTTTATAACTATAGACCTATATCTCTTCTTTCAGTTGTTTGCAAAGTAATGGAAAAATGCATTAATTCCCAAATCTTAAAGTATCTGGAAAAACATAAGATCTTACATGATAGACAATATGGATTCCGCCACAGTAGATCCACAGCTGATCTTCTTTCCTTTGTATCACACAACTGAAACAAGTCCCTTGACTTTCTTGGTGAATCCCAGATCATTGCTTTAGACTACATATCCAAAGCTTTCGATCAGGTCTGGTATGACAGTCGTCTTAACAAACTTCCTTCTTACGGTCTTCCCCTAATTTTTCCTTGGCTTTCCATTTCCTTTCTAATCGACGTATACCAGTCAGTGTAGATTCATTTCCTCCAGCTTCACCAAATTAATCTTAAGGGCTCAGTGCTGGCACCTACGCTGTTTCTTCTACACATTAACGATCTTTCTCTTTTTACAATCAATCCCATTCATAGTTTTCCTGATGATAGTACCCTCCACTCTGGTATTCAATTTCTTAAGCCACCTTTAATCCTGATTTCAAAACAGCCAGGTCAATGCGATATCTCTTTCACAAGACCTCAAACTTATCTTGGATTGGGGCCCCAAAAATCTTGTTCAGTTTAATGCCTCGAAAACACGCGATCCTGTCGCGAAAAAAGTCTGCAAATGCTCATCCCTCATATGAGCGGAAGTTCTGCGAACAAAGAGTCGTTTATCTTGTCGGCGTTACTTTTGAGAATAACCTCAACTCAAAACAATTTTATCCTACTTCGCAAACGTACTTTTAACACAAATATTATACAATATTTTTTCTAAAAACGCGATTATGCAGTAATAATTTAATTATTTAAAAATTGGAAAATATAGTTTTACATAGCATCGTATATAAAAATTATTGAAGTTGGCATTTATTAATGAATTCCAACAACCGTCGTGGATGCTGGTTGGTTAGGGCATGTTTACTTCAAATTTGATACATCGTGTCAGTTTTAGCTCGTTTTAGTTTTTACTTAAAATCAACTTGAAACGGAAGAAAATATAGGAGAAAGTATTGGTTGCATCGATCCATTTAAAGAGATAGATGAAGTGGCCATTAGAGCATCGCTGGATTTACTGCCCAGGATATCTTACTAACTTGTTTACGTTGTACAATTAATATAAATGTTAGTAAATAAAAAAAAATTTAACGTTGGCCTTAGTGCTTTAAACTAACATTTTTAAGGCATCTAGATAGTGTTAAAAATTGAATTTTTAAAACGTTTGTAGATTTTTTTTTAAAATATTTACCTGCTAGTATTAAAAATATAGGTAGTTTTTATAAATTAAAAAACGTATTATGTATTGTCTGAATACTTGGAAGATAATTTAAAATATTTATTGCAAAATCATTTATTGTCTTTTGTCCTCATAATATCATATAATTTGGTATTATTCTGCTTTGTCGACAAAATGTATAAGGCTATATGACAATAAAGCAATATTATAATTATTATATTGAATAATAAAACGTAACTTAAGCCGTTAAATCGTGCTTTTCTAACCAAACAATAAATTTTATTGAAGAACAACGGTATACCTTTAAATGACTAAACCAAAAATTCTCTTCTTCTTCCAAAATTTTTTTTTCTTTAAAATTCCCCCCGACAGGAAAAACATAACAACAAAAAAATCCGCAATAATCGAACGAAGAAAGAAGAAAGTGGTTTGAGCTGCCGGCCCGGCGGTCTTGAACGTTCTTATTCTTTCACTGAACTAAAACACTCGATGACTCTTCAAAAAATATGAAAATAAAAAGTTTTCGATATTATTTATCAGGGCTTTTCTTTTTTAAAAACAATAATTAGTCATAAAATTTCCTAAGGTGTCACTTTTCTATTTTTTATGTGTTTAAAGACAATATGTAAATTTAATGATGTTAACAGCAGTGGCGTAGCTACGTAATTAAGGGCCCCGGAGCAAATAGGAAACTGGGGCCCTTGGTTAAAAAATAAATACTTTAAAGGTGCAGAGCTACTTATTTTTAAGCTCTTTATCGTCAGCTGTAGTGCAGTGCAGAATCGAGTAAAAAAGGATGTCTCAGGACGAATAATGACAGGAAATAGGGCGTTATACTCTCTTACAACATTATAAGAATGAATAAGATGGCCAGGTCATGTAGTAAGATCAGAAGACCACAGATTTATTAACACAGTGTTCCTTGAGAGACCAGATGACAGAAGATCAATAGGTAGACCAAGAAAAAGATGGAAGAATGCTGCCGCAGAAGATTTATCTAGATGGAAGTCCAGCAGTGGCAAGTGGAAGATCGTACGAGATGGAGAGCAGTAGTGGATGCGGCTAAGACTCACCCAGAGTTGCAATGCCAGGGAAGAAGAAGAAGTAGTGCAGTAAAATGCAGTAGATAATATTTAAATAAAAATAACACAATTAATAGCAAGACTGAAAAACCTACCATGCAACAGGGATACAGAAAATGTCTACATTATGTAGCACTAAAAGTAAACCCACCGAACAAACACTACTAGAAATCCAAACCTGTGCTTTCTGAACGCAGCTATCTTCTGTCAGTATAGGCGACAAACACCTGGACAATCAACTAATAAAAGCACATAATAAAAGGCAATGCGCTGGTAGTACTATACATTTTTATTTCTAAGTTTTTTTCCAATTCCAACAAAAATAAGATTTTGCTGAAATAATTACTTAACAACTGATTAATTAATAAATAAGCAGTTGTTAAGTAAGATTTAGCAAAATTTTATCTTTGTTAGGATTGGGTAAAATTTTAAACTTGCAAAATTAAAGCAAACAAAAAATGTTATTGTTAACAATATATTATAAATTAATTTGTTATAAATACAAATATTTTGAGAAAACCAGGAAAATTTTTGGGACTTTTTCCCCAAATTTTCATAAACAACAACAAAAAATTACATTCCAAAAATAACAGTAACAAATAAAACATAAAAATAAAACATGAAATTTCAGAATAACGAAAAATATTCTATGATAACAACATAAATTCTTATACCTGAGATAACACAGGCAAAATAAAATATATTCTAAAATTAACAATAAAACTTCTAAAACTATCACAGCCGGGGTTGGATGAGATACTTAAAACTGTCACAGCCGGGTTGGATGAGATCATGCCGAAAATTCCTATAAAACAAAGAAGCCAGGCAATATTCGTTACTCAAAATAGACTAAAAATACATAAAATATGATATGGGAACTTTAGCTATTAATTTAGGCAAAGACAGAAGCAGACAGCGGGCAAAAATATATAAAGAATTTAAATTTATTTATAAATAAATAAATTAATATTTTTAAAGTTAGGTTAAATATTTCATAAAATTACGGTCTGAACAAACGAAAAGAGCTTGCAGTAAGGTTCGAAACATTGTTGCCTAAATAAATTTTCAATTTTATTCTTGTAAACATTCTCATCCAAATATTTGTAAATATCAGGATGTAGTCTGTCTACAAGATTGACTAAAGCTTCACTAGCAAATTTAAGCCTTCGTTTGTTATCAAACTCTTTAAACATGACAAATAAATGCTTGTCGGTTACCTCCACTAAAAAGAGATTACTCTGAAAAGTTAAACATGAAATTGAAATTTTGTAAATAAGATATAAAATAACATTATTTAAAATTTTAATTTTAGGTTGTCCAATGGTTCGAGAGGTAAATTTTGAAAAGAATTGAAACATTTTTCGTAACTGTGTTCTTTTAAAATGGAATTCATAAAGGGTGACCAAGGTGCAGCTCTTATATTTTAAGTGAGAAGGATCTTAAGATTTGCATAATTTAATTTTAAACAACGGTCCTCCAAACATACATTTTTACAATCTTTTGAGGGACTTAAAGTACATTTAATTTTCCAAGCCTCTAACGATAAGCGATCTCAAAGAAAAGAATGAAACTTTTGTTCTTAAAATCGGTGCTTACAATTTTACTATAATAGGCGTTTCTGCAACAAGGATAATTAAAAGAATTTTTTAGCCTACATGTTTGTTGGTGCATTGCGAAGATATTTACAAAGAATCTTGGTTTAATATCGAAGAAGGCTTACTATAATATTTAAATAACATATCTTACCTTATAATTTTTTCCAATAGTGTAGAAAAATAAGAACGCAAATTTAAAACGGTCAATCCAAGTCAACACTTAACCCAAATATTAGAATAGAAAATGGCCGACGCAAACACAATACAACACGAGGATTTATGGTTAAAAAGGATATAAATAATTTCACTTCTCATTGGGTTTAAAAAAAACGACGTTTCGCCATCTAGAAATTAACTACCAAGTTACTCAAAGCAAAATATGGAAAAATATGGATATCTACTTATTCCTCAATGATATAATTGTCAAATGTCATTTTCTCCAGTATCCCCATAAGAAGTTGCCAGGCGTGGTAAACCCTAAAGTAATCTGGAAATATTTGCACATAGTTTGCCCAAATAAATGAAAGAAACAAAAAATTACAATACTATTATTGATTTCAATTAAAGTAATTATGTAAAAAAACTTAATTTATAAAATTCAAAGTGCAATGGGTTACAAGACTAAATAAAAAAAAACAGGAGCGTAACTCTGTTTTAAGATATTTTGTAGTAAAGTAAAGCTGCATTTTACTTTGGAATTCATACTAAAACATACTTGAAATATATACTGTCATACTTATAATTTAAAACCCAATTAATTTTTTAATGTTTCGACGATTTCGTACCAAGTTATGTTCTACTTTTTATTTTCTAGCGACTGTAAAGAAAGGATGTGTAAACTTCTTATCGTATATTTATGGTGCAGGATTATTTGTTAGGGGCATCCCCTACAATTTTTTTTAAACTAAGATGTCATATCAATAACACTAAAATCTTGGACTTCCATTGTTACACGTTCTTTTCAAATTTAGAGAAACAAGCGGAAAACTTGTTGCCAACGAATTACCGCGAAAGGTTTAGGCAGTATTTCTCCATGCTGCAAAGCGAGCAGCAACAAATCTTCTACTTTTAGTTGTCAACTTTCTTTGATCTTTACCGATACTCCGCAGGAAACCAAAATTTAGTGGTTTGTTTCTCCACAAGTGGAAGACAAAAAAGTTGCTGAATTTTGTAGGAAAAGCAACAAATTGCTGCAACTTGTGAAAAAACTTAGTGGAAGAGTTTGGTGTAAACGCGGCTACAAACCTAAAAAGTCCAGAATTTTGACTAAAAAAATGTTGCAAAGTTCTTTTAAGGGGCGGAGATTAAAAAATATTTGCTATTAAAAGTGTCAATAATAAATGGGTATAAGTGGATCATGCCCAAGAAAAGAACTAAAAAAACTTAAAAATGGAAGAACTTAAAAACTTACGAATGGAAGATGTATACGATGAAAATACTGTTTTTCAGAATATTTTTTATTCTTTAGAAACAGCAAATGTGCAAAGCAGTCAGTGGGTACCAAGGAAGTTTAAAGGTGTATGGAAGCCCAATACTGTAAAACAAAATTGTCCAGGCGTGCAGGGCAGCGGAAATCGGGGATTGGCCCCGCGAAGTTTGTGCAATGAATAGTAGGTCAGAGCCGGACTTCCATAATTCTTTGTTACTATCTATAAAGGACATCATCAAATGTCAAATTCGACATTTACTGTTTTTTTTTTATTTTTACAAAATTGTTGGTTATTAAACGATACCCATAGAATATTTAAAATTATTGTGTAATATTGTATTTTATATCATTTGATATAATATGGAAAGAATAGATGGCGCCACTTTACAGCCTTCTATTTAAATGGTCGATATTTCTGGGAGTTTTGTATTTTTATCAAAAATCTTTGCAAATAAATAAAAAGACACAACATTTCAAACATTGTATGATAGTTTCATGTACTTATCACCAATTTTGTGATAAAGAAGGCAAGATAGTGTAAATGAGTTTAATCTAATCCTTAGATTGTGGTTGTACATTAAAAGTGAAAATTTTTATAACTGCTTTTTAGGCATATACTTTTCACCAATAACAAACATTCATGAGACAGAATAAAGTGATTAATAATGTTAGTAACCTTTGGTACCTGTATCCATTGTAACAGTAACCGTTAAATATTATGTGCTACAGTATCTCGAGCTTAAAAAGTTGATAATGTAAGTTTAAGAAATCAAAAATATAATTTCTTTTAAACAAATACAGAAAAAGTAAAAATGAACTTTAACTAAAATTGTACTTCTTTTATTCAATTAGAGGACCTATATATTAAAATTTGCTAATCACTAAAATGAAAGTTTTATCAATCCAAAAAACTCTTGCAACCATAAAATATATCACAAAGCAAAACAATCGAAACTAATAGCTCTCATAAGTATAATGTTCTCTAACTCACACTGATTTATCAGTGTGTAAGAGAACATCTACATTAAAGTAATTTCGATTTATTTACTCAAAATCGGGACAAACTTGATCAGATTTTCATACTGGGATGGACATTTTTTGATCGATTGGGCCATAGCGTTGGGCTTCCATACACCTTTAAACTTCCTTGGTGGGTACTCATACTTTTGGAAACATGTGCAAGATAATTGTCTTCGCCTTCATTGCTGGACAATTCGGGAGTGGATTTTCACACTGATAAAAGCCATGGTGGCTGGAATTTTGACACAGTGGCTAATGGAAATCTCCAGCGAAAATGAAAAAATAATTTCGGAATCCATTCTTGGAGAAAAATTATCATTGGGTGTTTCACCAACTAATTTCTCTGCACAAGAAACAGAAAATTTACAAATTAACAACCAGCATATTGAAACAATTTCGACGCCCATGTCTTGCAGTAATTTAAGAAATTGTAATAATGTACTATTTAATTTTAATCGTTAAATTTTTTGGTTTTAATAAATTTTTTATATTTTTGCTTAGTATACCTAGATATTTTGTTCATTATGGTACTCAGTACTATAATAAAATCATAATAGTGCTCACTAGAAAAAAAATCCATAAGATTGTCATAATTACACGTCGGAATATAATACATATTACAGTATTGATAGTCCAGTAAATAAAGGGAAAAAGCTGTAAATAAATCTGTATATTTTTTCCTTTTGGCGCAATTCTTAGATCTTCGGGAATGCTTTCGAGCGAAAAAAAGTTTATCAAAATTAACAGGTGGAAAAGGGTTGAAAATGGCACCTCAAGGCCCGAAAATTGGGTTTCCCGCTAATATCTGCCAAAATATAAGAATTGGAGAATTTTTGTTAAAACAAAAAGTGAAGATTGTCTTGTGATCTACAAAAATGGTCCTATAATTTTTTTTCGACAAATCGATAGTTTTCGAGATAACGGGGCCCATAAGTCCCTTCATTCCAGCTGCCGCTTTACCGCTAGAATGCCGCTATCTTCATGGATTCACTTATAAGCGGGCGGACGTATTGTTCCATTACTCGGACAATAATGTACATTTTTTAGTCATTCAAAGTTTATCGAAATGGGAAAACCCGTATCTGACACTGCATATGAGTTTGGGTCCATTCTGATTTTTCTAGAATATTAAAAAAAGAGGTCAAAGTTTTTTTTTAACAATATTTTGGGAGTATTTAGTTAATTTGTTAATCTTAAAAAAAAAGGTTTGTTATTAACATTTTTTTATAATGAGACCTTAGCAAGTGTTCAATGATCCTGGAAAATTTTCTTCACCATCTTTCCTGTTTTTTGATAAAAAATTGTTTTGCCCATTTGCACACTAAGGTTTTAATAAGACTCTAACAAGTGATTTACAAAAATTATTAGCGAAACATATCTATTGCGGCTCTCAGCTCATTTCAACATTTAATCTGTGCTGAAATGACCCAGGCTAGGACATGGCTGGGCGAGTCCACCCTACCAACCAACCAACCAGGGTGAATTTTATTTACAATATTTACAGTGGACAAAGAGTTATTTACATAAAAGCTCCTTTGAATTCAGACTTTGAATTAAATGTGGGCATCAGCTGTTTTGATTTTAAAGTAGCTCTGATATGACCATATATGGTTTGGTTGATTTGATTCTTTATTTCAAACCAAAACAGGTGCATAATATGCACCTGTTTGGTTTGATATAAAGAAAAACTACACTGTGAAAGCTGGACCAAAGCATATTTTACAGGTAGTTAAAACAACCAGACATCTACCGGACAATATCAAGCAAATCATTGATCCAGTAATTCAAAGAAAGGCATTCTTCTGCCACCCTGAAAATATGATGTTGGCCATGATAATGGATGAGAGACCACAAATAAGAGGACTTGGCTACAGGAGGATCATTAAATCCAGAAATGAGCCGTTAGCTGAAAGATATGTAAGAGACTTTAAAGTACCTTCAATAAATTTTAGTGCAAACGACTATACCGAACTAATTGATTGGTCAATCTGCAAGTTAACACCGCCGCAACTACTGTCCAAGATGCCAACTGAACACTTTGCTTCTTAATTGAAAGACAAAGTCCTCCCAAGTTAAACTACCTTAAATTCCCATGCCACACCCAGTCAGTTAAGAGGTGTGAAAGTAGTTACAGAAGCAGCAGAAAAAGTTGGCGGGCATGAAAATCGAGATGGTTATATCCATAGATATAAAAGCAAAGGGAGATATAACCGTTCATTCATAAATTGGCTTTTGTTGTGTATCAAACATTCATAATGTGTAAGAAAAGGACTTCGATAAGAACACCCGCAGGCAACGTCGCAAATGTTAAGCACGCAAACGTGCGGACCACGAGTGGCGTAGTTGTTTCAAAACTATTTATCTATAAAAAATTACTAAAGTATATTTTTTAGGTATATTATACAATGATATCTATTTTATGAGACTCAGTCCAAATAAAGTGCCATGACAACTTTTTTGTTCTGTTTTCGACGTGCAAGTAAATAAAACCTATTGGTTCAATACAATAATTAAACTTTATTTATCATATAAAAGCGACACTTTAAAAACTAGCATTGTTAACTGTTAACCATACATAATAAAAAACTTAAATCTGTTTTTTAACTTTATCGCAATTGCTGTGTTTTTTATCTTCATCGCTATCCACCGATTTTTATAGATTTACTTTTATGTCATAAAGGGATAACAGATCATCTGACAGGCCACCCTCAAAGTTTACTTATGAGATCAAAAACGCATGCAATACATTTTTGTAATGAGAAAAAGGATTAATAGACCAAAAAGGTTTAATTCAGTACGAATATCAAAATATAATTGGGAGATTTTAGGAAAATTAAAATTTGGCATTTGGATTTAAATAAAAAATCTATTTTTAGGACCCTTTCTTGTGAATAAATTTCCATTTTTCTAAATTAAATAGGTATTTTTTAACGTTTATGTTTTTAAAGTTTTTTGATTACGAGAAAAGGAAAAAGGTGAGAAAAAATCACTGTTTTTTTGCATATAATTTATTGTATTCAAAGTAACAATATTAATGTATTTTTAACTAATCCAAGAATATTTAACTATTCATTTCTATGTGTGATAATATCACAAGGATCAAAATAATCTGAAAGATTTTTTGACAATTTGCAGTAACTGCATATTCTTTTCAAATCCAAGTAGGAAAACCATTTTTTTTCTCTCCGGGTCAACAGAAAACCTTAAAACAAATTTTTAATTGAAATTGTTCATATGCTATATTAATCTAATAAAAAAGTTTATAACAAAAAATATACCTTGATGGTTACTTTCAATCGATAATAAAATAATTAAACAATTTTTTCGTTAGTTATATAATCACATTTTATGCTAAAATAAGTACACAATCGTTGTTAATCTGCAAAAAAACATAAAAGGTATTAACAACAAAATGTAATTGTTCGCCATGGTAGTGCACGTCAATGAAGTGAAGTTTTATAAAAGAACTGTTTAAACTTACCTGTGAAACGAAAGATTTTTATTACGAGAATCCAGTTTTCCACAAACCTGGCACTTCACAACCATTTTTAGACTGTTTATTAAAAATAATACATAAAATATTAAGAAAATCCTCTTATAACCGCACTTTAAAAACAAAATTTCTCTCTGAGCTAGTTCAAACGAAATGCAACATCCCTCACAACACAAATAAAAAATTTACTACTAGCTGACCGACGACCTTCGTGACCCTAGCGTACAAAAATTATGAATAAACTACAAAAAGCAGTGTTGCCCATCTTGACCGTTAATATTCCGTTGATTATTTTTGAGAATAATATTAATAAAGCAAAATAAAAATTAACTAAAAAACATATTTCTGTCCCTGCTACTAAGTTATTGAATAACGACATGTTATGATCTATGATCTCTTTAATAATTTAAAAAGAAAATATTAATAAAGCAATATCTTAAAAATTCGCCAATAAAGCACAATTGGCCAGGGTGCATGTGTATCAAGCACGTTTGACCATCAAGTGGTCTAGAGAGGTAGAGACTATTTCAATATTTGATTGCTTTTAATTGTAAACAGTTTTATCTCCCCTTGCTTATATATCTATGGTTATATCAGAGCTACTTTAAAATCAAGACAGCTGATGCCCACATTTAATTGAAAGTCTGAATTCAAAGTGGCTTCTATGTAAATAACCTTTTGCCCACAACAAACACATGCATTGGAGAAAGTAAATAATTACTGTAAATATTGTAAATAAAATTTACCCTGGCTGGTTGAGTAGGGTGGAGGTGGGATTCGCCTTGCAGCCACGTCCTCGCCGTGAGTCCTGAGTCATTTCAGCACAGATTAAATGTTGAAATGAGCTGAGAGCTGCAATATGATATGCTTGGCTAATAAATTTTTTGTAAAGCACTTGTTAGAGTATTATTAACAACCTTAGTTTGTTAAACAAACACTCATCAGATATGGAAAAAGGCGGTTTTTACGGAACTGTATGGCTTAACTTATACTATAATTTAATTTATACCTTTTGTGCGTATTCAGTTACGCAATAACAGGTCTAAAAGTATTTTTTCTGGATTGGAAAAACTATTTTGAACGGTTTTTACAGTATTACAAATTAAAAATAAAACATTTATGGGTTTTGGCATAAGTTTAAAAGTCGTCGAAAATCATGAAATATCGTTTTTTTACGATACAACCCGCAACTTTAGTCCTTTTGCGCCAATTCAGTTAAACAAAAATGAGTCCAATTTTTCGTATGCATTTAGGACACTCTGAAAAACATTTTTTTCACTATTAGAACAAAAAAATATTTTTGGGAAAATTTTTTTTTTTTTTGAAATTTACCGGTATTTTGAAATTTTTTAAAACTTTAGGCCTTTTGCGCGATTTCAAATTTTTATTTTTTTTAAATATTTTGTTCTTTATAATGACGACTATGCGCAATTTTTCGGGCTATTAGAATTGCATTGCAAAAAAAAACGTGTTTTTCGATCCACCCTAATATCTATCCAGTATGGAATGTTATCGATTTTTCGACGGCCGTTTTTGCGAAAAATATTGGTGTTGCGAAAAAGTGGTGGGGCCATTTTTGTAGATTTCGAGGTGATCTTCATTTTTGTCTAAACAAAAATTCTCTAATTCCCATATTTTGGCAGATATATGCGGAAACTCATTTTTGGGACTTTGGGGGGCCATTTTTAGCGGGTTCCCACGTCGGAATCGTGATAAACTTTTTCTCGCCCGAAAGCATCCGCAAAGACCTAAAAATTGCGCCACAAATGAAAACTGTACAGATTTATTTACAGCTTTGGGTACTTTCAGGTCTTCAGTAACTGGACTATGATGAAAAAAATGGAAGAATAAAAGGAAACGCGGGAAATAACAATTAAGCTTTTTTAATTATACAGTGCTTTCATTTCAAAACGAACCACCCTAAATATCTTAAAAAAAAAACACTCACCAAAAAAACAAAGAAACACGTCGATTTAGATATACAGGGGGAAGTTTAATTTCGCATTTGATAAAATTTTATCGGTCGCCTCCTAACCTCCAGTTAACCTCACTTTGATATGTCAAATGGCAACCCCCATATTGTGACACATCATTGTAAACGGCATGAAATTTGCTATCCAACAGTACTAAGAAACTTTAAATCGATGGACGTAGAAGCGACTTAGAAGTAAAAATGTGTGTTAATTAGTTTATCGTTTCAAATAATTTATTTTATCAAATGCTCAAAATGTGCGCCGTTATTGGCGAGACAAGCTTGTTTTGAAATTCCTCGCAGACTATTTTAGTGTGCATTCATTCCAATTATTATTTTTGTGTTACCTGCTAGCAAAACACTGCAATAGCACAAGTTTTTAAGACGTTTAGGAACCAGTTAAATATTACTGTTAGGATTGTCATTTTGACATCGTTAGTTTAAAATTAAGAATCTTGATTTTAAAATGGTGTATACTCTAGCAGAAGAATAGAAATAATTTTCCTTATGGGGCTGACGATCGATGGGGCGTAGAACCGCCAGAGTATTCAATGAGAGGCATCAAAATAAAAACGTGGGGCATAAATATGTAATGAAATTGGTGCGTAAGTTTGAAGAAACTGGATCTGTATGCAACAGAAAAGTACTAATGAAAGAGTTTTAGACGAAGCACGCCAGGTTGAGGTACTAGGACAGTTCGCAATAGATCCGACGTTGTCTATTCCAAAAGTTTCTAAGCTGACCAATATTTCTACGGGTTCCGTGCACAAAATTTTGAAAAGAATAAGTTTTTTCCATACAAAAACAAATTCTTCATGAACTCAACGAAGACGATTATGATAGAAGAATAGAATTTTGCGAATCAATGTGCCAGCGAATTGACGAAGACCCTCATTTGATCAAAAATATCTGCTTTTCTGACGAATCTTTCTTCTTAAATGGAATTCTTAATAGACATAACTGCAGATATTGGGATAATGAAAATCCGCACATATTTCAGGAAGGACATACTCAATTTCCAGAGAAGATCAACGTTTGGGCAGGTATTTATGGAAACGAAATTATCGGGCCATTCTTTCTGGAAGAAAATTTAACTGGGCAACTGTATCTGAACCTTTTGGAAAATGCGATATACCCTCCTATCGTCCAATCTTTGGAAAATTAGGTGGATGAAAATGGTGCTATAGAACTCAGTGAAAATAATTTGCTTTTCCCAGCGTGGCCCCCCCTATACTTTAGCAGTTGAGGTGGCTCAATGAACAGTTTCGGCACATGGATAGGCAGACGAGGTGCCATCGAATGGCCAGCACGGTCTCCAGATTTAACTCCTCTAGACTTTTCCTCTGGGGTTGTTTAAAAAGAAAAAGTGTACAAAACGCCACCTGCAAATATTCAAAGAACTTAAATGTAGAATTACACTAGAATGCAGAGGTATTACCAGACAAACTTTCGCCAACGTTCGCGAAGAATTTCAAAAGACTTTATTGTCTCGCCAATAACGGCGCACATTTTGAGCATTTGATAAAATAAATTATTTAATCGCGATAAACTAATTAACACACATTTTTACTTCAAGTCCTTCTACGTCCATCGATTTAAAGTTTCTTAGTACTGTTGGATAGCAAATTTCAAGCCGCTTACAATGATGTGTCACCTATGGGGGTTGCCATTTGACATATCAAAGTGAGGTTAACTGGAGGTTAGGAGGTGACCGATAAAATTTGATCAAATTTGAATTTAAAACTTCCCTATATCTAAATCGACGTGTTTCTTTGTTTTTTGGTGAGTGTTTTTTAAAGATATTTAGTGTGGTTCGTTTTGAAATGAAATCACTGTATTGATAATTCTAGAGAATAATTAAATTTTTAAAAACTGACAACAAGTTGTAAAAATCTACTTTTAATAATATTTCTAAAAAAATATATGTTACTACTAACCAGAACCAATTAGCACCAACTATTACAGAGGAAAGTATCTATCAGGTTAAATTACCGTTATATCTAAAAACATCCTTTTTTACTTTATATTATTATACACTCTTCACTAATCACTGATCACCTACATACATTAACAATCAGAGATCTCTACGAACACACTAATTTTTATATCAGCTTAACAAAACCAACACGTAAAATATTATTCTAAAGCAGTTCCGTAAAACTTGCTTGGTTGAATACGAATGTGGTACTACGATCAGCTGATATCTGAAGAATGAAGAACTGTCGGTACCGGAAGGAAAACCAATAGAGAAATTGCATAATACGAGGACTGAGATTTAAAATGAAATTGTATATGGTTCAATTTAGAATAGATAACATGGATTAAGATGTACAAGGTGTCCGGGATAATGTAAGAAATCTCCCGGATATGAAAAAACGTAAAAAGAATACTACAAGTTCATACACATTTTTTTCGCATATGCTTCCTGTAGTGTTTGTTGGTTGGGTAATTAAAAGTCGTACTTTCACTATATACTAATATCACATTTATTTGTTCAGGTACTGTTAGACCATGCGTTATGGTTTTACTGTATGTTTAATATGACATGTTACGATGGAGCAGGAAACAGACTGCTTTTGTAGGCCGAGAAGGCTCATGAAGGGAACCAGAATTGCGCCTGTGCTACAATTCAATGGCCAATGGTACAACTATCACCGTCATGACACCCTCACCTAAGTTTTTACTTAACTATATTGTATAGTACAATTAATTTTTGTTCACATCCAATAAATAAGTTTAAAAGCTACAAATATGTATTTTATTCATTGAATGTCGGCTATATGTATAAGGGTTAAATCACAATTTAAAATCCAATCATCACTTATGTAAGGAGACTACATCATTAAGTAAAAATTAAACAAACAGTGACTCCACTCCAATTTACATAAGCAAAACCCAAACTGAAGGATTAGTCATAAAATTTAAATAGTCAATTTACAAAATACCTGAACACCTTTACATTATTTAAAATCTTAAGTATATAATATTTATATAAAACTTTACAAATAAGTTTCAATTTGCAATTTCTTGCAGTCAAAACAACGATTTACAATATAATACATTTACATACAAAAATACAATACTAAAACACAAAAAATAACAAAAAAAGTCTGCCTGCAGTTTTCTTTCTTATTTTTTTTATTTACTTGTCACAATATACATATGTTCATCGAATGATGTTTGTCTATCAATACCATTATGATTAAAATTACAAAATATAAATCTATGCAAATGTTATTTTAGTCAGAGTCAGTTCAGAGGAATACTCGGTTCTATAAAATGAAAAATAAAATGGTTTTTAGATTTCTACTAGATCTTTTAAACTGCTATTAGAAAACTTTTAATGAATCATGAACTTACCTTCCTCCTCTCCACCCTGTTGGTCATAGGTGACGTAGACTAACCACCTCTTCTCTTTACGAAGTACCTGCTAAGTTATTTTGATAAGCTATGTTGCTCTATGACAATACTAGAGTTTTCTGAGCTATTTAGAATATTTGCAAAATTTTCACTTTCCACAGCATTACACACACAGGCACAGAGGCTGGCAAATTTACAAAATAATCTAAAGTACTAGGATTTCTTTTGCTTTTGCTTTTAAAATTATTACTTTTTGAATTATTATTGTTTGAGTCTTTTCTCAAGATTTTAGAATTTACACTAGGAGAAGTTGAGACAGATACCCCCTGCTTTTCAGAAACCAGATATTTTTGAATTTGATCAGTATGACGTTTTAAAATATCATTTTCGGAACTCTTACATAAATATACAGACTTACCTATCTGTTTAATAATTGACTGGATCCACTTTCGATTTTTTTATATACGCGAACAAAACAGTCTCACCTACCTTAAAATGTCTTTTTGCCACCATAATACTGTTTTTGATTTTCCTGTTGTTTAAACTTTTTAAGGGTTTCCTGTTCATAATTTTTGTTTTCTAACATATACTTGTTAACATCTTCTGTTAATTGGCTTAGAATGGTTCTTGGTTTTCTACCGTTAAACATCAGATCGGAGTTTTTCCTGTGGTGGTTCTGTCGTTCTATAATTAAACAAAATTCTTGATATTATAGCAGAAATTGATAAACCTTTATTCTTAGGATCGTCACAGCTTGATTTAAGCTTATTTTAATTGTCTTGACAGAATTTTCCGCTGCTCCATTGCTTTGAGCGTGATATGGGGAATGGTTATATGTTTTATTCCGTTTCTTTTAAAGAATGTCTCTAAACTGTTCGATATTAGTTGAGGACCATTATCACTAACACATATCTTGGTAATCCAAACCTTGCAATGAAGAATGTCCGTCTAAGAATGTCCCTGTCCTTGCCGAACTTGTATTGTTTTGCATTGGTACTACTTCCAACCATTTGAAAAGAATCAGTTAAAACAAAGTACATTTTGTTTTTATATTCAAAGTAGTCTATATGAACTCGTTCAAAGGTGTTTTAGTACAGGCCATGGAGTCAGTTCTGCTTTTGGAGGATTCTGCCTATTTTCCAGACACATGCTACACGATTTTACCATTTTTTCTATGTCTTGATCTATTCCACACCAATATACTAGTGATCTGGCAAGTGCTTTCATCCTGGATATACCAAAATGTGCAGTATGCAGTTCTGAAAGTACTCTTTGTCTCAGAATCTTTGGTATAATTACTCTATGTCCATACAGTAAAATGCCATTTTCTATATGAATATTTTGTCGTCTATTGTGGTATGGTTTAAGTTCATCTCTCACATTTCTGGGCCATTCTTGTTTCTTTATGAAGCTTATGGTGTCACTCAAGTCTTTATCCTCACTTATCAGTTGTCTAATCTCGTTATTATCCATTGGCCAGGAATCTTCTTGTTCTGTAAAATTTATATAGTGTCCTGCCATACTTTCTTCTTGATTAACAGGTAAAGGTTTTCTAGAAAGGTAATCGGCTATAAAATTTTGTGAACTTTTAACATACTGAATTCTATAATTAAACATTGAAAGAAAAGCTGCCCACCTTTTGTAATCTATTGGCAGATGTTTGCGGTATACCTTTTGTGCTCTCCAAATATTGTGACTAAGGACGGTGGTCAGTTTTTAAAGTAAAAGAGTAACAAGCCAAATATTCAAAATATTTATTTACAGCAAAATAAATAGCCAAAGCTTCCAAATGAATAATGGAATAATTTTTTTCTGATGGTAGCAATGTCCGAGAAGCACACGCAATAATCTTTTCTTGACCATCAATGACATGACTTAAAACTGCTGAAATGCCTTTCAAGCTCGCATCAGTTGTCACTACTATAGGATATTTTTCTGGGTTAAAATGCATTAAGGTTATATCAGATAATATTTGTTTCTTTATTTCTAGAAAACTACTTTTTACAATTACTTGTCCAAACAAAATCATTATCTTTCTTTAATAGTTTATAAATGGGATGTAGAATCTTTGCTAAATTTGGAATGAATTTGAAATAATAATTTACTAAGCCCAAAAAACTAGCTTCATGAACATTGTTTGGTCTTTCCGCATTAAGAATAGCTTTAACTTTGTCATCCATCTTTTTAATACCATTTTTATCTATTTTAAAACCCAAATAAAAATTTCATCTTCAAAAAATTTACACTTTTCTAACTTAAGGGTAAAGCCGTCCTGAAGTCTTTCAAATACTATTTCCAAATTCTTATTATGATTTTCCAAAGACGTACCTGAAACTGCAATATCGTCAATAAAACATACTACTCCGTCGATTCCTTGCAATGTCTGCTCAATAATCTGCTGGAAAATACTCGTCACTGGAGTGATTCCCAAAAAGGGATCCTGTTCATCCTAAAAATTCCTTTAGGGGTAGTCCACGCTAACATATTTGAAGTCTGTTCTGTTAGTTCAATTTGATTATATGCTGATCTCAAATCAAGTTTTGAAAAAATTTAGCCTTATTAAATTTTGAGAACACTTCATTACATTTCGGTAATGGATAATTAATTGGTTTTAAAAATTTATTTATAGTGGTTTTATAATCACCACACAATCTTATAGTTTGATCCGCTTTAATTACGGGTACTATAGGAGTAGCCCACTCGCTATGATTTACTTGAGAAATTACACCCTCTTTTTCAAGCTGTTCCAGCTCCTTGTCAACTGCCTCACGAAAAGCAAAAGGGGACCGTTCTCGATTTACAAAAAATAGGGTTTTACATTTTCGCCCATTTAATTCCAAATTTACTTTTTTATATTTATATTTACCAATTTTATCACTAAATAAATTAGGAAACCTTGAAATTATTTTATTTAATTCATTGTTTCGGGAAATATTGTTTACAAAACTCATCCTTACCTTGAATTTAGTCATCCAGTCTCGCCCTAAAATGTTTGTCGTAGCACTGGGAACTACATAGAATATACAATTCTTTGTTTTATTATTAAACGTTACATCTACATTAAAGTAACCTTCTGGTCGAAATATATTACCATCATATCCTTTAAGAATTGTGTTCGCCAGGAAAGCTTAAAATGAGAAAAATGATTATCATAACAACGTTTTGTTATAGCAGAAATAGTTGAGCCACTGTCACACAAAAATTGTAACTTAACCTTGTCTACAAAAATTTCTACAATAAAATCATTTTTATTTTCTACAATATCACCATCATTACAAAACATGTCAAAAACCTTATCATTAGAAAAACTTTGCTTACATTTCTCTACATTTTCAATAGAATTTTCATCTTCCGATTCACTACCTAAGTCTTTGTTTACATTTTGATCAACAAAATTTACCCTTTTTTATTCAAATTACATACTCTGGCAATATGCCCAACTTTTTACATAAATTACATCAAAATTTATATAAAAACATTCTTTATCTTTATTAACCACAAACTGAACAATATTTACGTTTTTTACGAAACTTTTATTACCTTTGAAGACATTTTTCTGACTTCTGTCATCTCTTCTGACGTATGCGCAATGTTGTTGGTTCCTGTTTCTTGATTGGCTGCGGTCATGCGTGCCTCGATCAATACTTCGATTCCAGCTTCTCATTGGTCGATTGGATTCTGGGCACTCGAGGTGTCATTTCTGCTTGGCGGGAATCTTGAATTTCTGGAGGAAACATATCGAATTTCGTTAACCATATTTTCTTGATTAAGTGCCAATTTTAACATTTCTTGGAGTGTTTTTGTCTCAGATTCTTCACACAAACGATCACGAATCTTCCCGGGTGATAAACCCGTGACAAATTTTGTAATAAAATGTGTTCTAGATTGTCTTGAAATTGCACGATGTTGCCGCTCCTCTAATTTTGGCGTGCCATTCCGAAACTGTCAGGAGTCCTGAGTTAATCCAAAAACTAAATTCTTTCTCTCCATACACTTTTTGTTGTTCCAAATTGAGATTTCAATAAATCGGTCAATGCTTTAAATGATTTTTCCTGAGGTTGAGTAGGAAACGTAAGGTCTTTTAATAATTTATAAGTCGATTGGCTTACCGAACTTAATAAAATTGCCACTTTAATTTTGTCCTCGTTGACACTATTAACAATAAAATGTTGTTCCAAACGCTCCGCATAAAGTTCCCAATCATCCACATCCGAATTAAATTCATAAAATTTCAACGTGGTGGTAGCCATTTTGTAGAAAAAAAAATTATCACTCACGCGATTTCTCCGCAATTTTAATTTTCACGTTTTTTTTGTCCTCGTCGCCACTGTAGTGTTTGTTGGTTGGGTAATTAAAAGTCGTACTTTCACTATATACTAATATCACATTTATTTGTTCAGGTACTGTTAGACCATGCGTTATGGTTTTACTATTATGGTTTAATATGACATGTTACGATGGTAGCAGGAAACAGACTGCTTTTGTAGGCCGAGAAGGCTCATGAAGGGAACCAAGGAATTGCGCCTGTGCTACAATTCAATGTTGCCAATGGTACAACTATCACCGTCATGACACTTCCTTTTCAGAGATATTGGTTTCCAAAGAGCTTCAATGGAATAAATTTTTTTAGCATAATTATTGGACCACTAGATACATTTCAATTTTATTTTACTAAGATGTATACTAAGTAAGACTCTTTAAATTATTATTAAAGGAAGTGTTGTGAATTACTCACTCACAGCTCCATGGAAGGACATTCAGGACATTTAAGCCTTGTATTGATAAAAGTTGGTAAAAAGTGTACCTTTAACTATAGACTAAAAATTGAGTACTCTTCACCCATGTCGTTAATCATAAACGTTGTTAGTGCCCTAAGATCTGTTAGGTTTAATATAAAGAAGAGTACGTCGGTGACAGGAGAACATTCCTCTTTTTCACATTTAAATTGATAGAACTTAGCGGACTAATACTTCCATTTCCTTTGATGGTAATTTGAAGAGTCTTAATTGGTATCACATCTTCTTAAAATAAAATTGAAATGTACCTAGTTGTTCAATAATTATGTCAAAAAAATTAATTCCATTAAAGCTCTTTGGGAGCCAATATCTCTGAAAAGGATGCCTATACGAAAACAGTTTATATAAACTTGTAGTATTCTTTTTACGTGTTTTTTTTATATCCGGGAGATTTTCCCCATTATTGCTGACACCCTGTATACACTAAATTAACTACCAAAAACTAAATTAAAAGATAAAAGAGAAATTTTTTCAATTCGTCAAGCTCGCGTGTCGACTTTACGAAGCCCATGTTGAACCCTCTTACGAAATGTTTAACTTTTTATTGACCCTGTTATGTTAATAGTCCAGTAACTGGAGACCTGAAAGTACCCAAAGCTGTAAATAAATCTGTACAGTTTTCATTTGTGGTGCAATTCTTAGGTCTTCGCGGATGCTTTCGAGCGAGAAAAAGTTTATCACGATTCCGACGTGGGAACCCGCTGAAAATGGCCCCCAAAAATAAGTTTCCGCCAATATCTGCTAAAATATGCGAATTAGAGAATTTTTATTTAAACAAAAAATAAAGACCATCTTAAAATCTACAAAAATGGTCTTTACCATTTTTTTCGCAACACCAATATTTTTCGCAGAAACGGCCGTCGAAGAATTCATAACATTCCACACTGAATATATAGCCGGAAACGGCTAAAAAATGCAAATAGGCAAAACAATTTTTTATCAAAACGCAAAAAAAATGGTGAAGGAAATTTTCTGGGCTCATTGAACATTTGCTAAGGTCTCATTATAAAAAAATGTTAATAACAAACCATTTTTTCAAAAAATATTAATAAAATAATTAGATACTTTCAAAATATTGTGAAAAAAAACTTTGACCGTTTTTTTAATATCCTAGAAAAATCAGAATAAATCCAAACTCATATGCAATGATGGGTACGGGTTTTTCCATTCCGGTAAACTTTAAATGATTAAAAAATGTACATTATTGCCCGAGTAATGGAACAATTCGTCCGCCCGCTTATAAGTAAATCCATGAGCCTAGCGGTATTCTAGCGGCAGAGCAGCAGCTGAAATAAAGGGACTTTTGAGTCCCGTTATCTCGAAAACTATCGATTTTTAGAAAAAAATTGTAAAGACCATTTTTGTAGATTACAAGGCGGTCTTCATTTTTCGGGCCTTGAGGGGCGAATTTCAGCCATATCCGACCTGTAAATGTTGATAAACTTTTTTGCTCGAAAGCATCCCCGAAGACCCAAGAATTGCGCCACAAGAGAAAACTGTACAGATGTATTTACAGCTTTGTCCCTTTATTTACTGGACTATAGTGACAGGACAAATTTCTTATGATATTATCGCCGCTGTTTTAGGACCTTCCGGGTAAAAATGTGCAATTTGTAAAATTTGTTCTTTACTTGTATCTCAGAATCTACCAACATACCAAATTTCAACTTTCTACTCACTCAAGAAGTGCTCCATAATTTTGATAAGTCATTGAGTGAGTTGTAAATAAAGTGGGCAATTTTCAAAACGAATTACTTAAAAACCACTTGACACCACTTTATAATAGGGTGACTAATAGGCTGAATCCTTTCGGGTTATGTACACATCTTCGTGCGTATGGCTGGAACTTAGCCTTGAACTTACCAAGAAAAAAACATAATTATTGGCCTCTAAGGCAGAGATGAGTAGGGAGATTGCCGGTGGCAATGGAGCGAAGTGTACCAGCGAATGCTGTCACTAGACGCACTTTCTCCATGCACGTTCTCGGACGACCAGTGGTCGATTTTCACGTAAATAAAAAATTATTTATTAACAATTTACATTTTACGATGGCATACAATTATAATTTTACTAAAAATATTGTTACAAAATTTAAAAAAAAGTATTCCCAAGTGGGAATTGAAACTGCGGTCATCTCCCTATTCATCTCTGTCTAAGGGGTTTTAATATATCTCGAAATTTGGCTGTAATTTTTCATTTGGGTCCAACAAATTTATTTATAGTGTAATCTAAAAATGACCGCAAAAGAGCCGGTTCCATTGTCCTTAACCTTGATGCTCAACCCTCCAAACCATTTTGGGAGGTGGACAAATTAAATTCACTAAATCTTATATAAGATTGGTGACCAGTGACTCTCGAAACCCTAATTTATGAAATGAGGCATAAATCTGTTGATTTCTGGAAATCTCTCAAAACCTCTATGGGTGGTATGGATTCGACCTCTCAAATTCAGCAAATCTGAGTTCGGAATCGTGATCAGCGACCCTCAAAACCCTAGTATATCAATCTTGGCGTAAATTTTGGAAAATAATCACTTCTTACGTTGATTTTGAGGATGAAAAAAATCGACACGTCACATTAACAAGCGTACACAAAAAATTAGATATATTTTTGTGCCCTCCATAATTCAAAACGTAGAAAAAGTTTAAATTAAACTCGTACAAATCGTAATTTCTGGGGGCTACAGAGCCCCACATCCAGGTATTCTACCGACAAAGCCTGAAAAAGCTCACGTTCTGATATCGCAACGTGTAACTGGATAGGAGAGAGCTAGTGAGTTGACTTGTATGTATACATAGCAGTACAGTTTAAAATTCAAAAATTTATATCATAACTTACATTTTTACCTCGATATAGTACAAATTCTAGCAACAATAATTTTTTTTCTACAAACGTCAGTACTTGACTGTGTAAGCGATTGCGAAGTTCCATTTTTCCTCAGCCGGAGCTTTACTTTTTACTTTTCCGCCGGCGAAGGAAAAAATGTTATCATAGCAACATTAACACAAGCAAATAACAAAACAATCGTCAATATTTATTAAACTAAAAACAAAAATAAAATTTTTGGTAATTGTCTCGAAAAATGCCTTCCCGTCGATTTTGACCAAATTTGGTATACGGGGGTTTGTTGGGGCGCTGATTATGCATCTGAAATATTTTTTCGGCAACGTTTAGTTTTTGAGATATTCATCGTCATAGTTAAAAATCAAACTAACCTTATTTTCACTATATTCCCCCTTATGTACACAATTCTTGATTTTTACACTAAAGTTGCACACAATATTTTATAAACACCTTTTAAGACCTTGTACTTTTATTTATTTTATACCTTTTTTCCATTAAAGAGCTAACTTTCAACTTTAAAGGCAGCGGCCATTTTTGCTTATAAAATTCTTAGTGTATACCTGGTGGCAGCCACATTGCGGCGTGTAAAAGTGAAGGTTTGTAATTAAATGGGAAAAAGGTGTGAAATAAATATAAAACCAAATTTTTAAAAGTGTTTTTAAAATATTGTGTGCCACTTTAGTGTAAAAATAAAGAATTCTGTACAAAAAAGAAGGAGAAATAGTGTAAATAAGGTTAGTTTGATTTTCAACTTTGACAATGAACATCTCGAAAATGAAACGTTGCCGTTTAAAAGGAGCGTATAATAATGTATGTATAGAAATATCATTTTTTTTAATCAAGAAGGTTTGGGCCTAATAAAATTGATTTTACTATTACTTAATTTATGATACACTAAATTGCAGCTTTGTAACTAGCAGGATAGTAAAGGTGGCTGCCACCTCTTAAACTAAATATTTTTTTGTAATTTTCTTATCGATATTTTTAGATAAGTCCTCGTAACATTGTAGAAATGAAGAGTATCAAAGGATAAGTGGCCACGCTCGAGAAAAAATGTAGGGCACGAAGTGTTGTCTTCGTTCTTCACCTTGTGATTAGTATATTTAATGATTGATTCGCCTGCTCATTTACATTCATCGAGTATATCTGACTCTCTCTATTTAAACGATAAGCTGCCTGATTTGCATGCATCGCCAGTCTGCGTCTCTGTTTTTAAATGATTTGTACGCCGAATGGGTACGAATTTCGTGAACTCGTAAAACTTGAGTTAATTGATGTAGTTGTAGCTAGTTTCGTTTTAGATACCGGATATAAATACCATTTGTAACCTTTTTTCGTGTCGGCAGGGTGTTAACAGCATTTTAAAAGTTAAATGTAAATAATCTTTAGGGGACCGTGGTCAACTATTTTAAAAAAGACTTTAGTAATTGTTTAAAATCACGGTTCCACCTATTTTTGGCCATAAAAAGTCAAAAAATTGAGATATTGACATGTTCTCTTTATTTTGTTCTATTTTACAGCGGATTTTCAAATCTTTTAAGGAAAACCAAAGGAAACATTTTCGGTGTTAAGATTTATTTTGAAATTTAAAAAATGGTTATTTTTCAAATTTTTTATCAATAAAATGCATCCAATTAAATTTAGCGATTTCTAGTGATTTTTTTCATATCCTACGTATAGATAAAGATAAGATGAGATCAAAATTAAAAAAAATGTCAAAAATATCAATTTTTGAATTTTTCATTTTTTTTAATTAAAAAAAAATAAATAGAAGTAAGGCTCTACTGTTTTATGGCTATAAAAAAATAAAAAAATAGGGATATTTAAATTTTTTTTATAATAAAATTTGAAAAAAAAAATGTATGAAACTTCAAAATCAATGATTTCATAAGAATTTTTTTTACTTGAAAAGTCGAAAAATCCATTTTTTGACTTTTGACTAAAGATTTGAAGGTCATGTATTAATTTTTTGTAATATATTTATTTATTCTCTGTTGCGCATCAAAAATAGAATAATTTGAATTTTTTTAAAATTAATTTTTGAATTTTTCAACTAAAAAAAAATCGATAAATTGACATTTCTGAAAAAAATGTTGTTCTGGTTAGTGTTTTCTTTAACGTTCTAGACGTCATCGGACTTAAAAGTTTCAATTTTGTTTTGAAAATTGTTAAAATGGTAAAACTTGACTAATCATTTTTTTTAATTGTATGTCTTTTAACGCGCAACAAGAAAAAAATTGCAAAATATTATCGGATGATCCTTGAATTTGCAATCAAAAGTCAAAATTTTTGAATTTTTAAATGCAAAAGTTATTATAAATCGGTTGTTTTGTGATCGTTATACAATTTTTGTCATAACTTCGATGAAGAGTAAACTAAAACAAAAAAAAAACTCTCTGTCAAATTTCTATTTTTTATAGTAAAAAAAAATGAAGCTCCACTTCTATAAAACTAAAAAAAAATCTTAATAGAAAAATTGACATTTTTATTTTTTTTTTTAAATTATACCAGACCATTAGCCAAATGCATAAAGGAACATAAAACAAAAATTAAAAACACAGAAATTAACAAATTAATATATATATATATATATATATATATATATATATATATATATATATATATATATATATATATATATATATATATATATATATATATATAATACCGTAGAACGGGCTATTCTGGAAATGAGGGGTAATTTGAGAATTCTTCTGAAAAACGTTAAAAGCAGCAACACAGCCTGCACGGTTTATTTGAATTCGCAAACGCTCCGCCGCGCCGTTAGTAGAGATGCAAACGTGCGCCTGAGTGTGCATCGACGGACGGAATTCGTTTTATTTCGGCGTGTAGAGGTGGTAGAAAGCACGTGGTATTTGCTGGAAGAAATGTAAGTAGTTTACTTTATCCTGTAAATCAAAACTGACTAAGTGTACGTTATTGGGACTTAATCCGATTAATTATATGGGGTTTAAGGAAGGTGTATTTATAAGATAAACATTTTATTGTTATTCTGTTTTTGTTTATTCAGTATTTTGTGAATGGGGCAACTTGAGAAATAGCTGGGGGCTATTTGAAAAGTATGGGGGCTATTTGGAAATCGTTAGTCAGTGTTTATTTTTTAGAATGGTATGAGATAATGGTGCGCACATACAAAAAAACATTCAGCCATGTAAGGAATGGCAAACATTACGTGCCCTATAGGCATTATTCCGAAAATGCATTGGCCAGAGCTGTAGAGGAGGTAAAGAAAGGGCGCTTAACTTTAGCTAAGGCCTCTGAGCGTTTTAAAGTTCCCATCGCAACCATAAGCAGACGTGCTAGAGGAGGTAATATTTTCTACGGAAGAAGAGGAACAATTTGTCAAATATCTAAATATTGTGGCAACATGGGGATTTCTCTTTGACTTATTGGACCTAAGACTTTTTGCAAAAAATTACTTGGATAAAAAAGGTGTACAAGAGACTCGTTTAAAGAATAATTTACCTGGAAGAGACTGGGCTTTAGCTTTTCTGAAGCGACATCAAAAGTTTATATCGAACCGTATATCATCAAATATTTCAACAAAAAGAGCTTCACTTTCGCCAGAAGTGATCGATAAGTTTTTCGATAATGCCAGAGAATTTTATTAGCGGTAGATCCTAGTCTAATGATAAATTATGACGAAACAAACCTTACTGACAATCCAGGCACTAAAAAATATATTTTAAAAGAGGATCAAGGTACCCCGAAAGGGTGATAAATTCGACCAAAACCGCCATAAGCTTAATGTATGCTGGTACTGCTAATGGTGATATATTACCGTTTATGTAGTCTATAAAGGTGAGCATCTTTGGAACTCATGGACTGAGGAGGCCCATAGATGCGAGATATAATCGATCCAAAAGCGGGTGGTTCGATTCCATGTGTTTCCGAGATTGGTTTTTTACGGTGGTGGTCCCATTTTTTAGAAACAAACCTGGAAAAAGGTTAGCAGGTATAACTGAGAGGTTTAAGTATCTTTACCGACATTTAATTTTCATTTTAGGCTCTCATCGGAGACAACTTATCTTCTCACTTTTCCGAAGATGTCCTTAAAACATGCGAGGAAATGGATATTGCATTTATTTGCTTGCCAAGCAATGCGACACACGTCATGCAGCCATTGGACGTCGCATTTTATGCCCCACTCAAGAAATATTGGCGCGAGATTCTAACCACGTGGAAGAAAGGTCAAGGGCGGAAAATGACTACACTCTCAAAAATGTTTTCCCTAGATTGCTTGTGCAGCTTCATGACAAGATTAAAGAGAATGGTAAAGAAAGCCAAAATTTAATATCCGGTTTTGCCAAAACTGGATTGCACCCTAAATCCTTCACGACCAAAAGAACGATTACCCATCGTCCGCCACAGGTACAGCTTCTAATAATTTAGATTCGAGCGTTTCAGAATCAGTTTTGGACGTTTTAAAAGAAATGCGTATGGGTAATTCTGAGCAGCATAAAGCACCGCGTCGAAAAAGATTGCCGTAGAAGCCGGAAAAAGTGTTTCAACATCCGATTTGTACCGTCTGGTCACTGGTAGGAACGATCCTTTTAGTTATCCTGAAATTAGTCCATCCGAATCATCACATGATGAAGATCAGCTAGAAAAAAGTGACGATGAAGACTATTTTCACTTGGAAAAGCATGATGAAGAAAAACCAACCAGAAGAACTTAATGAAGAAGATCTGCAAGAAATCACTGACGATGATGACCTTCCTCTTATTCACCTTAGCAATCTTAAGGTGAATGATTGGGTGGTTGTTCGATATACAGACACAATTCTAAGCCAATGCTATGTAGGTCAGATAAAATCTGTAAACATGCTAAACGGGGAACGGATTTTCAAAATATCATTTTTAAAAAATCCTCAAAAACGGAAAGATTTTTGTCTCCTCCTAAGTTAGACGAGGACGAGATAACAATCGAAATGATTGTTATGATACTTAGCCCCCTAAAATTGAACGTTCAGGAACCCGGCAATTTTTAGCTTTTTCGAATAATCTTTCAAAACTAAACGTAAAGTGAATAGTTAAATACGGTAATTTTGTAAATTGTAACCTTTAAGAAACCTTTATAATATTTAAGGCAGAGTTATTTTTTATTTGTTGTTAATGATTTAAACATTTTTAAGTTACCTTGTTTATGTTTTTTTTTTAGTTTATTTGTCCTCTTGTTAACCGCATCCGCGGACATACTGTATATTGGTAAAAATAGAAAAAAATCCCCACTCTCCGGTATATGCTAAACGCGTTACTCCGTTTTAAGACAGTTTAAGAGACAACAACCTGTTCACTTTGCTGTTCACTATGACACTCTTTTTCTAGACGGGTTTCGCCTGGGTTACAGAACTCGTCAATAGGGATGTAATAAGTGCACAGTAAACACATAGACAAAAGAAACAAAGTGCCCTACAGAGAAATCAAGCGTCTACATAAAAGACAAATATCATTTGCTTGTAGTGAGATAATACATTCGATGTAGAGAAAAAATGCGATTATTTTTGGAAACTTACTCATAACAATGTTACTGTGCAGGATTATTGTCGATTTTAGCATGAAGTGGACGGACCATAGTGTTGAGGGCTTCGTGGTTTGATTTTTCATCTCCAACAAGTATATCAGCAACGCAGTTAATATGGAATGAACCGTTCGGAAGTCGCACCATCTCATGAAACCACCGTATGCCTTTTTATAAATTAGTCTTGACTTTTCTAGCAACACTTGTGGGCAGAGTTTCTCTGCAGCTTAGACAATAATTTTAGTCGTCCAAAAAATATTTTTTTGCACCTAGTGATGGAAAATTTCCGGAAATATATATTTGGAATTATTTCTGAAAATATATTAGGAAAGCGGAAATATATGGAAGTAAAAACTACTAAGCTCAAAAAACTTAACATTTAATGAAAGTTTTTCACAGGTAATACCATAAATGGTCAGATTTGGCCGGATATTTTGAGAAACGAGTTAAATTTCCGAAGTATTCAACACCAGGCAAAAAATATCTGGCTCAAAATTTAAGTACGAATGGTATTTGGTAAAACAATTGCGCAAATAGAACAAAGTTAAGAGCAAAATAACAATGGACGACACAATTAATAGAACCATACACTTACCCATTTGTTTAGCCAGTAACTTTTTCCCTTCTATCCGATAGCAAATTCGATTTTCGATATTTCCAATAAAGTTATTTATGTTTTACCTATCTATTATTGATTTATAATACCTTAGAAACGGAATATGTTATGATAGCAATAATACCTGCTATCACACCTAGGGCATTATAAGCGGGCATTATGATAATGCCCGCTTATAACTACCTAATCTAATTGGAAATTTTATTGCTTATCCAATTTTATTTCTCTCCAATAAAGATCAAGTTTATACAAAAAATAATTTTTTCTTTAAACAATACTAAAAATTAAACTTTATTTCCAAAATAAAAATTACAATTTTGAAATGTCCCGGAAAATGTAGCTGATCCCACTATAGAATGGTCGGTGTTTTTTGTGATGGTAGCAGCGGTGGTAGCACTAACGCTATTTTGTATAGACGAATAGTCCATTAAATAATTTTCAATAGTCAATACGGAATTAAACTCGGAATTAACTGAATTGGCAATCATTTTGGCTACTTTGTTTTTGGATGAAATACTTTCTTCTATATATCCTTCAGCTACTGAAGAGCTTTTCCATTTTCCATGTTGTTTTAGCGTTTCAAACGAAGCACCTGCCTCAACAAGTAAAGTTGACGATGTGCGACGCAAATAGTGCCGGTGTAAGCTTCTGCATTATCCAGTTTTAAAAATTTTGCGATCAATGTTGGGACGCTTCCTATGGTATTTTTTCCAATGGGTTGTACTGTACATCGACCCTTTCTATAGGTAAGAAAGAATCTTCGCTCCTTTATTCCAGCTGGTCTTAATGTTGTGTACTTTTTTATTAAATTTAAAGCGCCAAATCTTCTTCAATGATAGTAAAACTTTTTGAAGTTGAAGTTTTAGTTTCTGGTACCTTTATAACCAAGACTGTTCCTCTATCTTCAATGTCATCAATGGTCATTTTGACCAACTCATCTCGTCTTAAACCACCAAAAACACCCATTACCAATATGACTTTGTGTACCAAGTAGATATCATCAGTAGCCTTCTTAATAAATTTTAATATTTGTTCTCCTTCCAAAACTTTAGACTTCTTCGGGACGTATCCTTTCGACTTAACTTTTAAAAAAGATATGAGACGATGGTATTGCAAAATATCTATATTTTCATAGACCATCAACGTAGACCTTAGGGTGGAATACTTGGTCCAGAGAGAGTTCGGACTGTATTTTTCCGACTAAAAATAATAAAGTTTGTTAAACATATGTATTAAAATAAAATCAATAACTTACCAGTTCCTGGAAATATGCCATTAAAACGTTTTCGGTTATTTGAAGAATTGCGTTCGCATCTGTCCAAATACCAAATATGCCATACTCCCGATCATACTGTTGCCTTGATTTAACTGGCAAAAGATTTTCGGTCGCTTGTATGGCCTTTTCTCTTATATTTTGTGGAATTTCTTCCATTTTGAGCAAATCGTTAAATAAAAAATGCCAACTGACTAACTGACAGAAACATCAAAGTCAAACTTAACACCAGTCATTATCTACTTACGTATACAGGTACAGGTGCAACTTATTTTTTATATTGCGAATAAATAATGTAATTAGTCATTGAAAAACTCTTTTTGGGTAAAACATAAAGCATTGTATGCACCACGGGCTTTACTGGACCATAATGCCCATCAGGTCGAAATCTAGCCCTCGGGCCAGGGCATTATATTCCCAGTAACGCCCTTGATACATAAATAGCTATTATACATGAGTGAAATTTTTATCCAAAACGCAAAATACATTAATACAAATAAAAATTTTGGTATTAAAAATACAAAGAAAACAGTAACAGTTCATATATTCAATAATCAGTGAATCCCCGAAATTGAGATTTTATTATTCATAATCGTAATAATATATGGACTTTTTCGGAAAATATTTTTCCAGTGTGAAATTTGTACTGCACAAAAGTATTAAAAAAAATATAGAAATTTTTGTTTTAATGGTTTAAAACTTATTCTTATTTTTTTCTATATTTCTAAAAGTTTAAATATTTCCAAATCACGTTCAGAAATTTCCAATAATTCTAGTTTCATGGAAATATTTCCAATAACAACACTATGCACCTCTGGCGTAAATCAGTTTTACGCCCTCATCTGATTGGTGCCATCGCACAGCTCGTGCAACAACTTTCAGCAGCGGGCGTAAAAGTGCTATTTTATACCCTCGGTACAAACATAATATTGTTTTTTTTTAAATTGTTAAGGCAAAACTTTAAACGATTCTAGTTTTCCAAAGATTTTTGCAGTGGCATCGCCTAAGCCAGCGCACGCCCAGTCTCTCTGCATCTTCAAAGCGCCTGGATGGGCCAGTGTGCGATCGCGACGCCGACCGAAAGCGTCTGGACGCCGGCTGAAATTTTCCCGACGATCCGACGATATCGAGAGATACAATCGTGAGGTATCGCGAAGTTTTGTGTCGTGATATTTAATTGAAAAAGTTCTAAAAATTTTGTGACGTTGAAAATGTGATTTTTGGAATGAGATAAAATTTTTGAACAAAGGTGGGTCTGGCTTAATGTTACTTTAAAATCTACAGGGTGTGTCACTTGAGCGTTTGTTTTTAAGAGCTGATATATGTATTAATTTCGTTAGAGAATGCTAATTTTTAAAATGGCTGTATTATTGTAAAATTTTAAAAAAATGATTTTACATCTTATTAAGTAATGACTTGCTGCGAGGTAATGGTGGGTTAATTTTTTAAGAGTTGATTTTTACAACAAATGTTTCTAATCACTTGGAATTTTAAACTTAAAAATATGGATTTATTATACAGGGAAAGTTAAACATACAAGGTATAAGGCATTGCTTATAAAACAGAAATTAATAAAAAGAAATAAATATTAGGAATTGGTTAAAAAAATTATCATAAAAACAAACATTTGGTTCAGCGGTACTGCATTCAAGATCATCCAATGAGGACCGAACAGGGTATTCCCTGTATATGAAAGAAATACAATGTCATTCTGTGTATTTTTTCTCGTTAAATCTTGGAGAATCCATGGATTTTTTTTAATTGAAGAAAAATAGATATGACATACAATATGTGACTGCCGAAAAAAAGGCCTTTTTGGCTTCCATACTTGTAGGTGGAACTATCAGTAGATATTTTTAACACTGATATATATATTAGTGATGTAACGAATGTCATTTTTTGAACATTCGCGAATGCGAATATCTGCTACGGATATTCGTGATTGCGAATGCAAATATTTAGTTTTTGTTCAAATTTGGCGCCAAAAACTGATAAAAATTTCATAGAATTTGTTTTTGTTTAGTTTCCATTGCATTATATATTTTTCCTACGAGCGTGCGGAAAAGTCCACTTTTCCGCACGTATTTGAGTTCGGAAATTTGCACTTTTCCGCACGGCGTTTGGAAAAATGAACTTTTCTGCACGCCGTGCGGAAAAGTAAAACTACTCTAAAATCTTACAGTTAAGCAAGATTTATATGTATTTTAGTAATTGTAGGCTATTTCATGCAATATACGAAGCCATTGCAAGTTTTAGTTTATTCTCTTTTTTGTTTGTTACTTCGTAATTTTCAATATTTCAACTAAAACACAAAAAAAAACTTTTTTTTAATTACCCTGTTTAATAATAATAAATGATTATGACAATTCAAGCAACAATATGTAATCTTGGTGATTTTAATACATGTCAGATTTTTTCTTCGTTTCCATATGAACAAGCAATTGCACAAATGAATTTCCATACAAACAAGCATTTTTAATGAAAAAGCGTCATAGTATCTTTTTTTTAATTAAATAAAAATCCGACAAAAATAATTATTTAAAATGAGTAGTTCCGATGAGGAGCTACCAGATTCTATCCTGGATGCAGCAAATACCGTTATTTGAATTTATTACCAGCAAAATCTCGTGAAAAATATGAGAATCAATATAGTCATTTCAAAAACTGGTGCTCCAGCAAGGGGACAAAAAGTATTAAAAAAGAAGTGTTCTTGGCCTATTTTGCGGCTTTGCAAAAAACATATAAACCTAATACTTTATGGAGTAAGTACTCTATGTTAAAATGTGTCCTCAAAGTGAAAAGGAACCTTGATTTAAGTTCATATTTCAAGCTAACATCACTACTTAAACACCAAAACGTGGGATACCGGCCAAAAAAATCAAAAACTTTCAGCAAAGAAGAAGTTTCAAGATTCATGAAAGAAGCACCTGATAATTTTACCTTCTAATAAAAGTTGCTACAATTGTTGGATTAGCCGGTGCTTGTAGGAGAGATGAACTTACAAAAATAATGATTGATGACCTACAGGATAATGAAAATTTGATAGTGGTGAAAATTCCTGACAGTAAAAATAACACTTCCAGAATCTTGTAGTGTCCGATGAAACAAATAACGGACTTTATCTGCATTTGTACCGTAAATATGCAAATTTGCGAAAACCACATACCCCACACAGACGTTTTTTTGTCCAGTATAAACAAGGAGCATGCAGTACGCAATGTGTGGGAATAAATTCAAGGGGTAAAATGCCTTCAGAAATTGCTGCATACCTAAAATTAAAAAATCGAGAAGAGTACACTGGACATAGTTTTCGTCGATCCTCTGCGACTATGTTAGCGGATTCTGGAGAAGGAATTACCAATGTCAAGCGACTTGGGGGCTGGAAATCAACGGTTGTAGCTGAGAGCTACATTGATGAATCCACAAATCAGAAAAAGGATATGTCGAATAAAATATTGACCATGAACAACTCCCCTCCTGAGCTAAGTCAACCTATATCAAGCCGTACAATAAGTTCCATAAGCCACCCGCTAAATAAAATTACAGGTTCTGCAGTTAATTTACAATATGCTAATAACTGTTCTTTTGTTGTAAATGTTTTCAACAAATAATTCCCATTTATAAATATGTTGTAGTAGTTCTTTTAGATGACACATAATTTAAAAAATAATCATTGCTTTAATATTGGTATTATCTGACGCTCGTAGAAAAAATTTTGTTCCTAACGCTTGCGCAAAGTGACTTTTCCGCACTTGACTGCTTGCTCAAGCTCCGCTTCGCGTCGTTCGGGCAACGGCAGTCGCGTGCGGAAAAGTATCACTTTGCGCACTTGTTAGGAAAATAACTATTTTGTCTTATAAGCTCTAATAAAAATGTAATTGTTAATTGCCCAAAGTAACGTAAATAAATAAATAATAGTGAAGATTGATAATGTGATTACGAGGTAAAGTTACTTTTTCTTGTAGTAAAAAAAATGTGAAATAAATGGATTTTGATTTTATTAACCTACATATACACGTCCCTCTAATTGAATAAAAGAAAGTACAATTTTGTGTTAAAGTTCCTTTTTGCTTTTTCTGTATTTTGTTTAAAAGAAAATTAAATTTTTGGTTTCTTAAACTTACATTATCCACTTTTTAAGCTCGACATACTGTAGACATATAATATTTAACGGTTACTGTTACAATGGAAACCTAGGTACCAAAGGTTACTAAACATTTTTAACCACTGTAATTCTGTCTTATGAATGTTTGTTATTAGTGAAAAGTATATGCCTAAAAAGCAGTTATAAAAATTTTCACTTTTTAATGTACAACCACAATCTTAGGATTAGATTAAACTCATTTACACTATCTTACCCTTCTTTTATCAGAAAATTGGTGATAAGTACATGAAACTATCATACAATGTTTGAAATTTATTTTTAAAAAATCGTGTTTTTATTTATTTACAAAGATTTTTGGTAAGAATACAATACAATACTCCCAAAAATATCGACCATTTAAATAGAAGGTTGTAAAGTGGCGCCATCTATTCTTTCCATATTATATCAGATTATATAAAATCCAATATTACACAATAATTTTAAATATTCTATGGTAGTATCATTTAATAACCAACAATTTTGTGCAAAAAATAAAAAAAACAGTGAATGCTTGAATTTGACATTTGATGATGTCAACTTTATAGATACCTAGTAACAAAGAATTATGGAGGTCCGACCCTGACCTACTATTCATTGCGCAAACTCCGCGGGGCCAATTCCCCGAGTCCCGCTGCCCTGCACGCCTGGAAAATTTTGTTCTACTGTATTGGGCTTCCATACACCTTTAAACTTCCTTGGTTTATTGACGGTCGATAAAAAAACACAAGTAATATTTTGGCTATCAATTTTTTCACCATTCATTTATTTATATTTTAAGAATTCACATAAAAAAATTCAAAAAGAAAAAACATATTTCACCAAGTTACACGCTGTTAAAGTAGAGGGGAAAAATAGTGTGTCCATCTTGTAACGATTGCCTTTTTTCTGGTCATTCGATAAATAAATAATGGTAGATTCTTAATCAGTACAAATGTCATTATCTCAGATCTCAGAAACCAAAAAAATTTTTTTCTCGCTAAATGGTGGTTTTAAAAAAAAGTAGGTTTTTTTTTCAGTTATTTTTTAACTTTTCCTAATAAAACTTAAAAATTTCCATTTCTCGTTAGTTCCTGCCATTGAGAGATACATAAAAAAAATCTTGCTTATTTTCAAGAAAATTGGTCAATTATACTTCAAGTCCAAAATTTCTGTCAATGACGCATCGCTCGCTTTTAGAGTGCCCCGGGTTGTGTGGGGTCAGGGGAATCAATTCCATTGGCGTATGCATTTTAGAAAATAAATGATAAAATTTCGTCAAAATCATGAAAATATTTTTTACAAGCAAAAGTTATTTTCTCACATTTTCATCAACCCTTTAAATTAGTAACAAGCCTATATTATTTTGGTATTATTCGGATTAATGAAAAATGTAATTTTTTTGCTTAATTTTGCACACCTCCTATTTTGAGGTCATAGAACACAAATTTGAGTTTTTTTTTGTGATTTTTCAACGTTTTTCCAAAAAAAATACATTTTTTACTTTAATTTTACCTTCTCTGATTTTATTTTGCTACATGAAAAAAATAATACAATTTTAGTTTTAACATAAATTAAAAAAGATGTAAAAGCAGAACGATAGACAATCCAAGTTACACCGACTTGCCAATTCACCACCGATCTTGCAATTTCAATATTAAATACGATATTCACACGCATTGCTTCATCAAAAATATCCACTATATAAAGAACACGAAAGCTCTGAGATCATCAGCTTGTAGAATCCAATAACTATTTCGGGTCTTTCGTGTTTCATATTTAGGATTTCCATATCGAGAATATTTTTGATCAAACATTGCGGGTCGAGCGAAGCAAGGTTCGCATACCTTATAAAAATGTCATAAGGAAAACTATTACAACCTGGTAACAGGTCAACATTTTTAGAAATTTCGAGTTGAATTCGGACGTAAACGTTTTACCTACTTTTTATTGAAAGTTAAGGTTTTTTCCTTACTTTTTAAGTGTTTTTTTTTTAATATTAACATAGTATGAGTTTTTTAAATATGTTTTCGTGCAAATGACAGAATTTAAAGGAATATGTCGTAAAATGGAATTAAACAATTCAATTATTATTATTTTTTAAATACTATAAGAGGCAGCAAAAAAACAGCTTCTGATTCATGTTTAACAATCGAAAAGTAAAAAGTGTGCAAAAAATAACGAAAAAATCGCATTTTCCAGTATCCGAATAATTGCTAATATTGATTTTTTTGCCTTTTAAAACTCTGAATACCGTACGCGAAAAAACTTTCGTTAAAGTTGCACATATCTCTGCAGCATCCAAAGTGGTTAGTTCTGGATTTCGTTCCCGAATCCCATGGTAAACATTTTTAACCATTATTCGTTCTTTTAACGTTAACTGAGTTTTTTTTGTAGGCGGATAACTAGTTAAAGGTTGGTTAATATTCATAGTTTACAGAATTAAAAGCACTTAATAACACTAAATCTTTATATACAATTATATACACTAAATAAGATAAACTATTATAAAATTGGCACAAAACAATATCTATATACTACAATTATTAGAAATTTATAATATTTAGAAAATACCCTGTATAGCAATTAAAATTTAAACTTACAAAATCTGTCCATAATCAATAATAACTTAATAAAATCATCGAACAGCACGAAAACCCTGTCGATACGCTTATTTTCAAGTCTCTTCAAGTTGTAAACTAAGGAATGTGTGTTGCCACTTTTATTGTCTTCTCGATATCAGTGATTTCAATACATATTGGCGTGCTATTTTAAGTGCGATCGCTTTCTGGTGATTTATTCTTGCGAATTATGACAACGTGGCGATGAAACTTTTGGCCGGTTCACTGTTATTTGAGCGGAAAAGTATATCATAGGCTTAAAAATCATTTACCAGTGTTAGATTTTTATTCAGCCGCTTCGTCGGTTGGGTGGCCGGTATTAAATGAGTCACCGACAGAAATTTTGGACTTTAGGTATAGGACTGGACATTTTGCGACAAACGTTTCGAAAGAAGTGATTTCAAGGAAAACGCGTTTAAAGTTGAGTTTCAGGTAGTCTAACAGATAGAACATAACATATAACCTACTTTTCTTAATTCAGCGATTTCGACTGCATATATGGGGCCTTGGTCTACCTTAAATTAAATATTTAAAAAAATTCTCCCCGAAATATGAGCACTTCTTCCTTTTTTTTGGAGCACTTAAAGCTCGAAACTCAGAACTTGCGATTCTAGCTTCATTGCGCCGAACAACAACTTTAGCTATAAGTTTTAAATTAATTCGAATTTTGAAAAATCCTTTTAGGAAAATATTCTTGAATATCTAGACTATCGAAATATTAATAAAATTCGATTATTGTAACCTTCTAGACTAGAATACCCTCTTAAGTACGTATGTCATTGCTAGTTCCACGAAAATGCACGAATTTTTATGCCAGATACCCGCTCTAAGGGTGATTGATTATGTTCTCTATTACTTAGGTCCTCCTTTGATCTCAAAAAATAAGCATTTAGAGTAATATGTTTACGAAAACTTGTTTTTTCTTATTTGCCGCTCTACATGCATCTAGTAAAATCTGTTGCCGAGTAATTTGATATTTTGTAAATTCCTCTCATGTGGAATATCAGGCTTATATGCCTATTTAAATTAATGTAATTGAACGTGATTCGATTATAAATATGCATGCAGGAAATTCTGAACAACTTCGTATGTTAATATTAGTATTACATTAGTAAGTACTTTATGTTTTGAAAGCAATTTTGCTTTAAGATCACGGGTTTTTTAAAATTGAAATATTTGGCGTTGCTTATAAAAACAGCCACTCAAATGATGACTAAGGTCCTAAATTCACCCTATGCGCTCTGTTATCTTCGATATTGTTCTTATATTTTAGAATAATCCAAAAGTCACCTGTTAGATCTGTATTTTTTAAATCTGCATAGCCTGTGACCTAAAATCTATAATAGCTCTTTTAGCTCTGGCTCTCTTCTTAAACCAAAAAAAAAAATAGTATTCTTTTTTTCCTTCTGAACTTTGTCCTTTCTTAACTCGCCTCTTTCGAATTTTCTATCTCACGAGTATTTTTTCGGCAAGCAGTTTATCCCCAAGAAAGAACCTTAAACAGTTCCTTTTATTATAGCTGTATATTCTTTTTTAGTCGTTTGCAAGATGATGAAAAAATTCATTAGTTTCCAAATCTTGAAGTATTTGGAAAAACACAAAATTTTACGTGACAGACAGTATGGATTCCGCCAGAGAATATCTACAGTTGTTTTTTTTTCTTTGTTTCACACAACTAAAATAAGTGCCTTGAGTTTCTTGGTGAAATCCGGATCGTTGCTCTTAACATATTATACAAAGCTTTTGATCAGGTCTGGGATAATGAGCTTCTTAACATACAGGGTGGCCGTCCATATTTTGAGCCATTTTGATCGCGAATAACTTTTGAACAAATAGAGATATCAAGATGCGGTTTTCGCAAATATACTTATATTTCTTTAAAGTTTATTCTCGTATCTTTACCATTTTTGTGTGACATTCCAATAGCTCAAAAACAAAATGGCCGATTTTCCGATATAGGACAACTTTGTTATTTTAAATGGAACACCCTGTATATGTTTCAATATTTTTAAAATTTAATCTTTCCCCTTTAAAAAAATGTAACACAAGCTATGGTTATCTTAAAAAAAAAACGCATTTATTGACCTCCAAAGAATTGACTGTATGTCGAATAGGAATATTATTTTAAAAGGATTTTTTGAAAAGTCGCCTGTGGAAATAAAGTTATCTCGTTTCCATAACAGCAACAAGCCTCATTGTCAGCCATTGTTGGTCATTTTTGACAATTTATTTTAATTAGGAAGCGCAAAATGTTCTCGTTAAGCGAAAAAGGAAAATGTGTTATTATGTTTGCCGAAACCAAATCAGTAAAAGAAACCCAGCGAAGATTTAGAAACATGTTTAATAAAGCTACACCCACAAAAAATTCAATTACAGTACAGGAGTACAGGATCTTTAGCCCGTAAAAAGAAATTAGTAAACAATGAGAATTTGCTAAATAAAACGTTACAAATTCTGGAGATAACTCAGGAAGATCCAACATTGTCAACAAGAAAAATCTCAAGTTCAGTCCATATTCCTAAAACTACAGTACAAGAAATCATGAAAAAAGAACTTAAATTAAAGCCATACAAAATTCAAATGTTACAAGAAATAAAAGAAACTGATTTTCCACAAAGGGTGGAATTTTGCCAGAGAATTCAAAATTTAGTAAGGAACAATATACATTTTTTGGATAGACTAATAATGTCAGACAAAGCCACATTTCACCTCAATGGAAAAGTAAATAAGCATAACTGCAGGTTTTGGGCAACAGAAAATTCTCGATAATATAACGAACACGTTGAGATTCGCCAAAAGTCACAGTCTGGTGTGGTATGTCAAAGCAAAACATTTATGGGCTATTTTTTTTATGAACCAACTGTAACCTCTTGGACTTACGTTGATATGGGAAATATTTTTTTATCCCCAATTGCAAGAAGAAAATCTATTGAATTTCGTCTATTTTCAACAAGATGGGGCTACACCACATTATGCTAACATTACAAGGATTCACTGACCAACGTTTTTGGAAACCGGTGGATTGGAAGAGGAGGCCCTATTTCCCGGCCACCTCGTTCCCAGATTTGACTGTTCCAGATTTTTTCGGTGGGGATATGTGGAAAGAGAGTGTTCACTTCCCCAAAATTTAGAGCAATTAAAAATTAATATCGAAACATAATAGAAAATATTCCTGAAGAATTTTTAGTCATAAGTTTTTTCGAATTTAAATAAGTGCGTCGAAGTCGGCGGAAGGCATTTTCAACATTTACAGTAGTTTTTAAAAAGTAATGTAACCTTTATTGTAACTATTATTTTGTGAATAACCTAAACCTTTGGCGATCCTTTTTTTGTAACATATGAAGCAAATTTTAATTGTTAAATAATATTGTTGGTCGACATGCAGTCAATTTTTCGAAGGTCAATAAATACGTTGTTTTTTGAGATAACTACAGCTTGTGTTACATTTTTTTAAAGGGGAAAGATTAAATTTTGAAAATATAGAAACATATACAGGGTGTTCCATTTAAAATAACATAGTTGTCCTATAATGGAAAATCGGCCATTTTGTTTTTGAGCTAACGGAATGTCACAATAAAATCGTGAAGGTACGAGAATAAACTTTAAAGAAATATAAGTGCATCCGCAAAAACCGCATCTTGATACCTTTATTTGTTCCAAAGTTATTCTCGTACGTATATCAGTTATTGTAGATGGTCACTCTTCCAGCTTTTACCAAATTAATTCTGGAGTGCCGTAGGGCCCAGTACTGGCACCCACTCTGATTTTTATTACATCAACGATCTTCTCTCTTCCACAATCAATTCTATCCACAGTTTTGCTGACGATATTACCATCCACTCTAAAATTCGATTCCTTAAAACCCCCCCGTAAGGGGTTTTTTGTAAAAAAAAACGCAGGTCGATACAGATA
>JAHBCN010007267.1:0-44150 GCA_019359885.1 Listronotus oregonensis | reverse complement strand
TATTATTGCATGGAGGTAAATGGACCCTACTTCTTTTACTTAATTTTTACTTTAACTTTAATTTGCCTTTTGATTTTTTAATATTCGGGGAGTTATTTTTAACTTTAATGTAAAGTCTTTTTACTATGGAAAGTATTTGATTATTATTTTTACGATATATTTTCTTAATATCACTATTTCTAAAATTTTATTATAAATGAATGAATAAATAAATTTAATATAACAAGCTTCACAACAATTAAAGATAGGTATAAACTTTATTTACAAAAGTTACTAAAAACTTCATGGAGAATCCAAAAATTTTTAAAAAATGGAGGTTTTATTTAAAAATCCAAAGTGTAACGCAATATCTTGTTTTTAGACCACCCTGTATTTTAAGCGTTTTTTTAATATTTCAGGAGAGTTACAACTAAACGTGCGACCTTTTCGTTGGGCAACCCTGTATACATTATCCTACTAAATATTTTAAATATCTAAGAGATGCTAATAAGTAAAATATGTTAAAGACTGGTTATTGTTAAGTTGAAAAAATTATTTATCTTTATATCAGAAGTATAAACGACTTTTATTTAAAAAATAGTCTAGTCCAGAAAAATCAAATTTATATATTTTATATGTATACAAAACCAGACCGTTTTTAGAATATTGTTTTCATGCCAGGGAAATAGCTTCTTCCACAAATCTTAACATTCTTGATTTCATTTAAAGAAGAGCTGTTCGCCTCGTTAATGATCCCACGCTTACAGGAAGGCTTTCTTCTCTTTCCCATCGATGGGCTGCAGGGGATCTGTCACTATTCTCTAGGTAATTTCAATATAATTCCTTCTCTAGCAGCCCCCAATAGAGCAACACGTAGTGTTAAGCATCCCTTTACAGTCCAACTTGTGAGACCTTAAACTTCCCACTTTGTTCGTTCTTTCATCTCTGGAGTATCTAGGCTGTGGAACCTACTGCCGGAGAGGTTTTCTCTTTTTAATCAAATAAGTGTTAAAGTCCCGTATTAATAAACTTTTTTATCACACTTAAGACACCGACGGTACATTGGTACTTAGGATTTGGTTAACTGTCCCAAAATAAAAAAGATTATTTTTTTTTGTTTTAAGTTTTTTTTTTAAATAAGGCTAAAATATTAAGCCTTATCGAGGAAGATCACCCATCGCCCCTTATGCCGAACGGTATAACCTATTTTTTTAGAGTTACAAAATAGGTTATTATTGCCTTCGGCTTAGCTGTTCGCCGTGCAGAGCAGAATGCCATAGGTAAGAATTTGCTTTTTATAACGAAAGTAAATTAGGCGCACGGCGTTTCTTCTATATATGGTTACATAATTGTTTTAAATTGGTTTGAAACCCCGAAAGTAACCAATTTCTAATAATTAATATGATGTTTTTGAAATCTCGACAAGACTGAGATAAAAGTGACTTAATATAAATATATCAAAAAGGGGGATTAAACTCATAAACAGTCAGTTTAAAAACAAACAATAATATATTATATACTTACATATTATTTACAATACCCCATACCATTTAAATAAGTGTAATTCAAAACATTTTCTAAAAAAAGAATTACTTGAACCTTTCTGATTTTTTTTAAACTTAACGCAATTGTGTAAAAAAGAACGCCTATTACTACCTACTTGTACAAGCAGAAGAATATACAGCGCTATTAAACACAAAAAAAATATAACTAATTAACTTTAAACCAAAAATGGTCCCTAAAAATTTCTATAAAAAGTAATAATAATAAACTAAATTTTTACATAGATTTTATCTAGTGAAATTTATATAAAAAAGGTAAATACGTCGTCGCAGACGGATAGAAAATTCATATAAAAAAAAGAAAAAATACAACCTGTTTTTTTATCGGCTGTTTAACTGCAGGTTAGGCTGCCTGAAATGTCCTGCTATCGCTAAGCATCGAGTTGGTCACTGTGACGGCATGTCACGTGGTCACGGTTCAATGAATACCATAAAAGATGGAAAAGAAAGGCCTGGGAGATAAATTAGATTAGCGGATACACTCCATGAAGTGAAACCATTTCTAAAACCCTGTTTAAAAAAAACTGTATTAGAACCTTCTAAGGTCAAAAAAAAAAAAAAATAAAACCTTTTATAATAATATTAAGACAGGTATTATTTGGGTATTTATGGGTATTCACGTGGCCTAAGCCAAAAAAATAATAGAGAAAAAAACAAAATTGAACTTACCATAAATGCGGGTTTAAGAGACTGGCTTTTTAAAACCAGGAATAGTGCCATCGGCTAGCGTTGACAAAATCAAAGGCACACTATAAAGAAACCCAAAATTACTAGGATGTCTTGGATAAAATAAGATTAAAAAGTGAAACAAAATGGAATATAATACGAGAACAGAAATCAAACATACCTGATTGTCGAATTCTCACTTCAACCATTGATAATAACCAACAATCGTTCACTTTGGTACGGCATAACTACCAGAAGAGGAATTAAGGTAAGAAAAAAACTTAAGAACCAGTTCTAAGGTTTTTTGTCAAGCGGACATTACCGCCAAGGCAACTTAGCGAGGAGCTCGTTGTGTCCCCGGTACCATGTAGGCTGAAAGGAAACGAACCATCTCCATACCGAAACACTCGCGCAAGCATAGCAACGGAAAATCCAAGGAAAATTCCATTTGAAACGTGGAAACACAGCGGCGTCGCATCGGTTAATGCAAAATCGCATTAAGAAATAATCGATAAAGTCAGGTATTGATTGAGAGTGTTGTCACACTTTATAAAATTACTTTAAGAGAAACGACATTCAATTTTGTAAAATAATTAATAGGTGAAGAAAACTAATATGAAAAATAAACTTGTAGCTTTACACGCTACAACGGGAGACTTACTTATACGGCACTGCACAATGAAAATTATATCTCGCAGAGCCTATAGTACTTATTGCCACCAACCCTTGTATGGTACGTTCCACAATAAGTCGTTCGAAAAACTCAATATACTTTGGGTACCCGCATGTAGGTCCGGACTTAAAATTTTCCTTATTTATTATTGTACCTACTTTTTGGTATATTATGTAGGTTATAGGCAAATTGCAGGTGTTGAATATAAAGCAGAGTCTTTTCGTCTTAGTTCATCAGTCGTTTGGAGTTTGTCAAGGTTTTTTCGTGTGTGTTATTGAGCAACCAAAATAGCTAACCTAAACTATTAATATTAGTAGGTAATCAGGACCTGTACCCTTTCAAAAGGTACGGTGTAATTTAAATTTTATTGTGAAACGTACATATCAATGGCAAACTTCCCCGGTTGGCGACGGTATTGGCGGTAAAACTGAAGGCGGCATTGTAGGTACATGAGCCGCTTCTATCCGTATCGTAGGAGTAGTGAGCGACAAGGTTCAGGTCGAGTGATTATTTTCAAATAACAGAAAATTTAATACTATCTTAGAAACACTATGCAAAAAGGGGGACTATCTTAATATTATAGCAGAAAACAAAATTGCTTAAACGGTAGATGTATCATCTTTGCATATCCATCTAAAGAGAGAATAAAAAATATTAAAAAATTGCAAACTACGTTTTGGTAATATTTTAAGTTTGGCTTTAAGTAGACTATTAAGACGTTATATTTTTAGATTTATTTCGTATTACTTTTATTTTGCCTATGTACTTGAAAAAAAAAGAGACTTTTAATGCTTTTCTTTGTATTAAAAAAAACATTTAACCTTCATATTGTATCAAGTATTAAGTATTAGTTTCTTAAATTTTTCTTTATAGAATTGACATTTAGTCATTGTGGTAAAAATTATTCAAAATTTTATTAGGGCCCTAAGAACCTGGAACACAAATCAGTGGCTTTATCGTTACGTGTCTAGTTCGTAGGCGTTAATAGAGAGTAATTCTAGTTGTCTAAAATTGTTATTAGATGCACGCTTGCATGTTACGTTACCTGAACATCGGTTAATTGATATAGTTATCCCATGGAATGAAAAAATGTCTTAACAAAATAAACTGCAAAAAAAAAAAAAAAAAAAAAAAAAAAAAAAAAATATTTTATAATATATATATAATTATATATATTAATTTAATATAAATATATATAAAATATAATATTAATAATATATAAATTAATAAAATATATATATATATATATTATATATAATATATATATATATATATATATATATATATATATATATATATATATATATATATATATATATATATATATATATATATATATATAAAAAAACAATTTTTTTTTTTTTTTTTTTTTTTGTCCCGCTTAAGTTCTGCACAAATGGGAATTTTTTATTATTAATTTCTCAGAAAATTTTATTCTTTATAAAAGTTCTCCATGGTCCAAAACCTAAAATGTAACTGTCAGATATTAAATTTTTGCAGACGTATACGAGGTTTGTCAAAAAATATGATTTTTGCCCAAGAGTAAACTACCTTTATTTTTAACAATATCGAAAATTGTTATTAAAAAAAGTTGATCAGAACCAAAAATCACGTTTAAATATGCAATTATGCCCATTTACGATGAAAAATTAGGGTGTGTCCGCTTAAGTTCTGTACATATGGGAAACTTTTTTAATATTAATGTAACGAAAAAAAGTTACTCTTTATAAAAAGTTCTGCTTACTGAACAAATAATATTGGACTATTCAAACTTAAGATAGTATGTACAGGATGATCAAAAATTAAAAAAATACAAAATTGACCTAGAAGAAAAGTACTCTTAATTTTAATTTTAGAGCAAAATGGAATAAGAAAATGTTGATTGGCATTAAAAATTATATCTGTTTCTACTCTTAGTAGACTATTATTAAAAATAAATTTGACTTTTCAAAAAATATAATTTTTAATAATAATAAACATTAAATTATTAATTTAAATAATTTTTTTTATTTACTTTCCCTCACTGTACATTTGCCTCAACATATCCTCCTTCCATTTCGATACATTTAGCCGTTCTTGCAGAAAATTCTCTTAAAACATTTCTAATCATGGCAGGAGTTATATTTGTAATTGTCTCTCTTATTACCCTCTCTAAATGATCCAAATTTTGAAATGGCCTTTGTTTGTATACATTCTGTTTTAAGTAGCCCCACAAGAAATAATCGAGAGGGCTCAAGTCAGGAGACCTAGCGGGCCAAAAAAGATCAGAATATCTGTCGATAACTTTTCCATTAAAAAGGGTATTTAAGTATTGTCTCACATCCCTTGTACTGTGGCATGGTGCACCATCTTGTTGGTACCATATCCGTAGTCTATCGGCTATGTGAAGTCCATGAATAAATTAAACAAATAATTATTTAAAAGATGCAAGTAACCTTCACCATTTAAATTTTGTCGAAAACAAAAGGTCCTAATATTCTATTTTTGTAAATTCCCACCACACATTTGTTTTAAATGAGTACTGATCACGTGCCTGTATAGTGGAAATTTGGATTAAGGTCACTCCACCACCGACAATTTTGTGAACTTACAGTCCCATTCGAGGTAAAGGTTGCTTCGTCGGTAAAATTTTATCTCTTGTCATAAAAGGGTTATCTTCTAACTCTCCTTGTATTAAAAAACAAAATTCTAAGCGTCGTTCAAAATCACCTGGCTTCAAACTATGAATAAATTTTGGTTTGTAAGGCCGAAATTTATTTTCTTTTAATATTTTTGAAATCGTAGTTTCCTACATCATTTGGTAATGTCGCTGACCTTTTTCGCAATGATTTTTAGGATCTTCTACTACAGACAACATTACTTGGTTCACAGTTTCATTATTTGCAACCCTTGGTCTACGTTTCTTCTTGTAGATATTTTCGACACTTCCAAAGGTCTTGAATTTAGTTACTATGTTCCCTACTGTTCTGAAACAAATAATTTTATCAGGATGTCGGTAGTTAAAAATTCGGCAGTTTCCCGATACGTTTTGTAATTGTCATCAACAATTAAAATTATTTCAATTTTATCTTGCATACTCAATTTCAACGGCATATTTATCTGAAATATTCAAACTGATGTTTTAGACAAATTACATAGCTGACAGTTAAAATTCAAATTCAGGTGCGAGATGGTGGCAATATAATAAAATTAATATTTAAATTTTTAAGTTTATTTTCGATAATAGTCTACTAAGAGTAGAAACAGATATAATTTTTAATGCCAATCAACATTTTCTTATTCCATTTTGCTCTAAAATTAAAATTAAGAGTACTTTTCTTCTAGGTCAATTTTGTATTTTTTTAATTTTTGATCATCCTGTACATACTATCTTAAGTTTGAATAGTCCAACATTATTTGTTCAGTAAGCAAGGACTTTTTATAAAGAGTAACTTTTTTTCGTTACATTAATATTAAAAAAGTTTCCCATATGTACAAGAACTTAAGCGGACACACCCTAATTTTTCATCGTAAATGGGCATAATTGCATATTTAAACGTGATTTTTGGTTCTGATCAACTTTTTAATAACAATTTTCGATATTGTTAAAAATAAAGGTAGTTTACTCTTGGGCAAAAATCATATTTTTTGACAAACTCGTATACGTCTGCAAAAATTTAATATCTGACAGTTACATTTTAGGTTTTGGACCATGCAGAACTTTTATAAAGAATAAAATTTTCTGAAAATTAATAATAAAAAAAATACCATTTGTGCAGAACTTAAGCGGACACACTGTTTTTTTTTTTTTTTTTTTTTATATATATATATATATATATATATATATATATATATATATATATATTGAGAAAATGGCGATTAAAGATGTCCAAATTACCGCATATTATGCAGTTTTATGGAAAAACAAATGAATGTTATTAAAAATTTTTATGTTTAATTTCATTTTTGCTGAAGGCTCTATCTGTAAAAGTCATAATAAAACTAACTTCCGGCGTTACCGGAAGTGCTGCGAAAATTGACTTTTCTAATAAACTTACTTTAAAAATTTTAATGCAACACCCTGTATATTTTTTAAATTTGGATTCTTCAGGTGATTCTTAATATAAAATCTGCATTATATCCTATACCTATTTTTTGAGAACAATTTTTCCCCTATAACTGCATAATGTGCGGTAGTTTGGACATATTGAATCGCCATTTTCTCAAAAACTAGCAGAGATAGATATAGGATATAATATAGATTTTATATTAGAAATAATCCGTAGAATCCAAATTCCCAAAAATATACAAGGTGTTCCATTTAAAAAATTAAAGTGGATGTCGTTTCCGGTTGAACCGGAAGTGATGGGCACATGTTATAATTTCCAAAATCGGCGTCTCATGATATAATATGTAATTCTTAAATTTGAAAGCCATATGTTTTCATTTAAGAAAATAAAGGGCTGAGTAGTGATTTCGTTTTCACCCGGTATATATATATATATATATATATATATATATATATATATATATATATATATATATATATATATATATATATATATATATATATATATATATATATATATATATATATATATATTATAGCACGAAAATATTGGTATATGAACCCAATGAAAATACAAGGGCTACAAAGAAAACCAAAATGCGGATTGATGATATGGTAAAATTTTAAATAATAGTACCAGTTTATCTTCGTAATTGTTGCATTTTTTTTTAAATTTAAATTACAATTATTTCGATATAATTTTTATCATCTTTATAAGACCAAGGATACGTCGAAAACAAAGATTTCTACAGTTCGCCACCAGACACTCTTTATGTAATAATTTGTTTTAAAATTTTTGTGCTTATAAGTTACCGTACTTTGGAAGAATATAATTTTCTATTTTCATGTTTCACCGTTTATTTCGTTTCCTGTTTTTCACCCTTTCATCTTCTAACAGCTATTATGCCATGGCAGTCTCTGGTTACACGTTATTAATATCATAAGGGAATAAGTTGCCGTTATAATGCAGCCCAAGCCAATTTTCTCCTCGGCTTCCCCCGAGGCGTGTAAAAGTAGCGTAATTGTTTAATTATTAAACATAATCTCGGTTTTCGCTTAGCGCCTTGAACACCACAATTAAAATTGAAAAAATATCTACTTAACGATGCTAACTTGACCTTAAACCTTTTAAGTTTTGCTCAATCTGTGGGACACTAGTTTAATTTTAAAATTTGACGAAATATACAGAACCATTTTAATTAAATAATTAGTGTTAGTTTATTTTTAAACTATTTTAAGTCACTGGAATAAAAACAAAACGTAATTTAAAAGATATATGTATGCCTGTGTGTTTGTGAACATCTGTGACAACTGTTTCACGATTACACAAATACGCAAAATCTTACTAAAATCACAATTGATTACAAATTTTAAGATCCTGTAAAACGTGTACTGGGTGTCCAGATTACGTTGTAATTGCAGAGTATCTAGGTTATTATTAGAGATAGAGACCTGCGGTGTTCGCGAAGTGTCGCTACTTTTTAATGAAACTAAAAATAACACAAAAATATTTTTTATAGCTTTCTTCATTTTTGACATGGGGGGCAATTTTTTTTCGATTTTTGGACTTCTCTCGTCTTGCAGTTATCTGTAACACAACAAAAGTAAAAGCTATTATCGGTACAGCTACCAGATGAGTTTTTGGTTGTCATTATTTTAAATAAAGGTTTTAGAAAAATCTCAAAGTTTCAGTAATTTTTCAAATAGGTAAATGTAAACAAGTTAAAAAAAAATATTCTTTTTGTTACTAAGATATAAATGTAAGTACATTTTTTCATTAGATTAGAAATCCGGCCTTAGTAAAAGACAGAAAACCAGAAAAAACTTTGCAGAGATTTACCATATTAAGTGCGTTTTCTAAAGGTATGTACACACTGAAAAAACAAACAAGAACAAACATCAGCGAACAAATGTTTTTCTTCAGTGTAGACAGTGAAAACGCGATCAAACGTTCATTTGTTCTTGTTCATACATGTTCCAGTAGACGTCAGGTATGTACACACCGAAAAAACAAACAAGAACAAACATCAGCAAAAAAACGTTTTTCTTCAGTGTAGACAGTGAACAAGGCGGACAAACGTTTGTTTGTTCTTGTTCACACATGTTCGAGTAGACGTCGGTACATTAAAGAGAATTTTTGTTTTTATGGTCATCCATAACTATTCCAACTAGTCGAACAATAGTAAACAAATATTAGGTTGCGCTATGTAAACAAAAAAAGCGAACAAACAAAGAACACATACAAACAAAGTGAACAAGAACGAATGTTTGTTTTTTCGGTGTGTATATACCTTAAGAGAAATAAATTTTGTTCGTCGTCATCCATAACTTTTTCAACTAGTCGAACAAGAGTAAACAAATATTTGATTGCGCTATGTAGACAAAAAACCGCGAACAATAAACAAAGAACATATACAAACAAGGTGAACAAGAACGAATGTTTGTTCTTGTTTGTTTTTTCGGTGTGTACATACCTTTATATGTAAATAAAATCCAGATATTTGCGGTCTTTTTACTCTAAATAACTTTTGATTCGTGACTGTAATATAAATTTAATTTCATGCCTTAATTAGTAAACATTCAATTTAAGGCAAATGTTTATAGACTAGTTAGTGCTAAGTTGATTAGTGTAAATGTATGAAGAATAAATGAAACTTTAAATTATAGATTTAAGTTAGGATTGTATACAACAAGGACTTACAATTTGGGTATTTGTCTCGAAAGTTGCCTCCACTTCGATTTTGACCAAATTTGGTATACGGGGATTTCTTGGGGTGCTGATCACGAACAATTTTTTTTTCGGTAACGTTTCGTATTTGAGATATTCATCATCAGTGTTGAAAATCAAACTAACCTTATTTTCACTATATTTCCCCTTCTTTCTGCGCACAATTTATCACACCTTATAAAAATTTGTTTTTTTTTAAATTATTTTCCACTAAATTGTAAAGTTTCAATGTCAAAGGCCGCGACCATATTTACTGATAAAATCCCTAGTGATGATGATGATACATGATTGCGGCGTAAGCGGCGTTTGAAAGTGGAGGTTTCTAATTAAATTTAAAAAAAGGTGTAAAATAAATATAAAAACAAGTTTTTAAAAGGTGTTTATAACATATTGTATGCCAATTAAGTGTATAAAACAAAAATTTTGTGCAAAAAGAAGGAATAGTGAAAATAGGATTAGTTTGATTTTTAACTTTGATGATGAATATCTCGAAAACGAAACGTTGCCGAAAAAAAAAATGTTTTTAGATTCGTGACTGAACGGATATACCTACATAGTCCAAGAAGAAGAGCCATCAAGTAGAAAGTGCCTACAAAGTTGGGAACATCTTGAGTTTTTAATTTGTTTCATTTTTTGAAAGTTTTTAATTTAGTAATGTAGTATGTATGTAGTATTTCAGTACAATAAAACAATGCTTGTGCTGCCGCCGGTCGTGATGTAAATGAACAACTTTACTAATTCCACTCTTTTTTATCCAAATAATGATAAATAAATAACTGAAAAAAACGCCTTTAAATGATAGGGTTCCTTTCTCGTAATTGGGCGCAAAAAATATTATTTTAATGAAAAAAAAAAGAATTATTTAAACCAGTTCTTTTAATAATAATTTATATTATGAATCATTTTTATTATATGGGCCTCTACAATTTCTATAATTAAGTTTAATATCTATAATTTTACGTGCATGATAAATAAGAGAGCGACTACACCAACGTTTTTTAGTTACACAAAATTTTATTAGTAAAAACGCAAAGGAAAAGTGATACACCCACGTATAAAATTAAAGTGCAATAATACGCGTTTGTTTGTTACACATATTGTTTTTTTTGGTAAATTACTTTAATATTACTTTTTTTGGTAAATTACTAAAATCATATCTTTACATTAGAAAGTAATAGTCACAGTAAAAAAAATCCTATGGAGCATATTAAAAATACAGGAGATTACAATTAATTTTTGATGTAATATTTATAACGTCCTGCAGATTCTAACTGATATGCAACTTTACATTTCTTAACATTATTGTTTTTGAGTTATCTGTTTACAACAACTAAATTTAATAATAATTATCTTTAATCGACATTAACTAACCACTGCAGTAAATGGCAAATTTTAATTTTTGCCTTAATTTTGGGCGTCTATATTAGAAATAAATAATATTTTAAATTATTCAATAATATCTCTTTTAAGTTTAAATATTTTTTTTTTACTAATTTACAGGTATTTTACTAATAAACATATTTTTTTCATAGAAACCGTATTTAAATATAGCGGAGACAATTCTCGGTTAGATCATGCGCAAATCGAATCAATTTTGAAACGTATGTGTATCATATCTTGTATCGTTGTGCCATGAACTGCATTATCGTCAATTTGGATTTATGTTATATAAAATTTTTTCCTGCTTTTAAAAATAAAAATGTTAATATTTTATTTGCTTATTTAGTTGCTTAACTATTTTAATTTGTGTTTTATTTTAAGAAGTAAACTGAGCTTCTCAACAGAGGTCAAATACCTTGGTATTACCTTTGACAGTAAGCTAACATGGAATTCTCACTTGGAGAACAGAATAAAGAAAGCATATATTGCATTTGATCAATGCCGCAGAACCATAAGAAAGACTTGGGGATTCTCTCCCAAAGTAGCCCATTGGATCTATACGGCCATAATAAGATCCATGGTAACTTACGGTTCCATAGTGTGGTGGTCCAAAACAGAACAGATCACGGCAAAACATAAGCTAGATCAAATTCAAAGAATAGCATATTTAAACGTCACAGGTGCTATAAGGACTACACCGACCAGAGCTATGGAGGTAATATTGAATCTCACCCCCTTGATATATTTGTAAGGGAAGCGGCTTTGATGACTCTAAGACGCCTCCGCATGGTCGGTCTAGACACTAATGTAGGCACCGGCTCAACTGGACGACGCCTGTGGAGGGATGTTACAGGGGAACTTCCAATTCTACAGGCAAGAGCGGACTCAGTTGCAGCAAGATTCGTTTTCAATAAACCCTACACAATCAACATAAGAGGAAAAATACCAATAAAAGGCAAGTCTAAAGGAACCATTAGCCTGTACACTGACGGCTCTAAGATCAAGGTGGGCACAGGCTGTGGCATATACTCACCAACCATAAACCTGAAAATCGGATGGACAATGGGCGCCGAACCCAGCGTGCTTCAATCCGAACTGACAGCCATAACCATAGCGGCTTACAAAATTACAAGCCGCAACATCGCCAAACATACGATCTGTATTTATACAGACAGTAGGCAAGCATTACTAGCCCTAAAAAGACCACGCATTACTTCGGGACTTGTACTAGCATGTCATCAAGCCACATCTCTCTAAATAATGCGGTCAACCTAGCCTGGATCAAAGGACATGACATATCTAAAGGTAATCATACCGCTGACTTGCTGGCCAGGGCGGCTGCGGGACGGAAACTAGTTGGTCCCGTCCCCACCACTGGACTGACAACAACAGCGATTAAAGACATCATTAAAAAATACTCCCATCGACTGTTTTTAGGAAAATGCGATGATACTACGAACTGCAACTTTGCAAAAATAATGCTGAGCTATCCAGACAAGTCAATAGCGAAAAAAACCCTATGATGTCCAGAAGGAACCTCCGAACACTAACGGGCGTTCTAACTGACCACTGTGGGCTACGGGGACACCTATTTAAAATGGGACTAACCAACACAGGATTATGTAGAGGCTGTGAACAAGAAAATGAGACCGCGGAACACATTCTTTGCGATTGTCCCGCCCTCACATTTGAACGGAACTCCCTGCTGGCCACGAACTGCCCATTACTGGCCGAAATTAGGAAGATTCCACATAAAGACGTCGACAACTATTTTAAATCAATAGGTTGGACGACGTAGTGAATCTCCCGCCTGCAAGAGGAAGCACAAAGCACCTACTGAGGTCTAGGTGCAGTGGTATATTACCACCCTCTGAACATTCAGATCAGATCAGAAGAAGTTTTTGAATAGTTATTCAGTTGCACAGTGTTTTATCCATCTTTTAGACTTTGGATCTTAGTTTAGATGCAGAATTTAATTCCAAAGTAGCAAGAAATGGCAAATTTTTACAACTTAGTTCAATTAGCAATATCTGATTGACCCTTTTTATGTATTTTTATGGTAAGTTTAATATTTGTGATTTTTTTACTCTTAGATACTTAAATATTTCTTTATTTGTGTTAACGTTTCCACTGTTTTGCATTTCGTAGCCACTGGTTTCAATCTTTTCTTTAATATATGTTTAATATTCATTTGTCTGGTTCAAACTGCATTTTAATTATATTGAACTCTTTAACAAACTTTTGACTTCATTGATTAATTACACATGCTTTATCCTGGTTAATTTAGTGTTATTATTTTTTATGGTAAATCCATAATTAGTCGAATGTATCGCTCGGATAATAAATTCATAACAAGGCCAAAGCACAGTGGCCGAATCAAAATTCTTTGGATTTTTGGTTTGCGATACAGTCCATACAGATATTATTCTTATCTGATACTTAGGATAGAAATTTGGTTCTACAGTTTACCCATCTCATATTTTAAAAATATTATATTAGCATCATTTTTATGTATTTATTACACATTTGACTATACCTCCATTTTTTAATTCTTATACGAGTAAAAATATGAATAACATCTTTAAATCCCAATAATACTTAAATAACACTTTAATTTCAAGTAAAATAAATATTTACTGGTTAATTTGTCGTATATTATCATAAGAAGTTTTTATTTCTATAAAGATACAACTATGTTTCAATCTTTGGATTTTATTTATGACTAAAACCTTATTAGTCTTACAATTAACAAGTCTTGAAAATAATTATGATTTGATATTGGTACAGTTTTAATATAAAACATTTGATAAAAACTGGAACCATTTCTCGAAACTTTGAAAAGCGTTTAGCTATATTATTTAATTTTAATTTTTTTTATATCCTGCCTACAAGATTCATGCATATGACATTAATTCACTTAAAACAGATATAGGCTTCCTTTTTGCGTTTCAACTTTTTTCGACATTATAGCAGTACCAATTAATAAGGCAAAATGCGTCTGCAAATAGGTCAAAACGTGTATTTACATTCCGTGCATTGTACAAGAATAAGTACGACTTGCACTTTTATATTCTTTGCAATGAAAACGTAATTCCGTGACCCTTTTCCATCTGCATTTTAAGAAATGTATTAAAGGATGTCCGAATTTTTCCTTGCTGTTTAGGAAGGATGCTAACAGTTGGCGACTGTGGACTGTTCGAGGATTTAAAAAAAAACATTCATCTATTACAAGTGTTTTTCTTTAAAATATTCGTAATTTGGTTTTCTCCTTGTGTGGCCTTGTGTGATCTTTTAATTATTTAGTAAAAAGTATTGCATTTTCTATCAATTAAGAATAATTTATTAGGATAGCGGTTATATAAAATCATCTATTTTATAAGTATGTATGGTTGATTTATGCTCTATACAGTCCTTTATGCAAAATAATTCGGAGAGTCATTCGGTCCTGGAGAATGGCAATAACATTATGGGAAACTAAAACCCATATTATTTTTTTAATTGGTTTAATTTTCTTATTTGTTTAACTGAAATTTATCTCCGTACTATCTTAGCCCGTTTTTTTTTTAAAGAATATTAGCTAATTTAAGGTTTTTGATTCAAAAAGATTTTTTAACGTATCTTGACACTGTAAACTCGTGTTATTTTGGCTTTGGACTTATCACATTATTTTTTCGATTTTTCTTCCTTCTTTAATAGCATGTACTTTTTTTCTTATCTTATCAGATCACTTAGCTTTAGGTGCGTTTTTCTCGCAGCGTCAACTGCAGGTTAGGCTCTTAATAGTGTGGTGCTCTTGGAATGTTGTCACTGTCACCCCCTGTAGAGTTGTTGTCCTGGGTTTTTAATGTCATCACTCCTGCCATCATCTTTATCACGCTGCACATTAAATCTTTTTGACTGCGTCACAAGTAACATTTAGGGAAAGTTTTTGGTAAATTGCAACTTTGTACGTAACAATGTTGACGATGTGTTAAATAATTATCTTGGGCATAATTGGTATTATGCTTCACAAGGGTATTACCATTTACCCTTGGTAACCTAAGTAATTAGGTTCATTTTAATGTCACTTTAGGAAGTAGCATAATGTTACTATACTACCCACTGCAGAGCCTATAATAATAATATTAATAATAATACCCTTAATTATAATATTAATATAATAATTATTTTACCTAAAGCTAATTTAATTTAGCACCAATAGCATTTAAGTTTGTTATGCAATGTTAAGGTATGTACACACCGAAAAAACAAACAAGAACAAACATTCGTTCTTGTTCACCTTGTTTGTATGTGTTCTTTATTTATTATTCGCGGTTTTTTGTCTACATAGCGCAACCAAATATTTGTTCACTCTTGTTCGACTAGTTGAAAAAGTTATGGATGACGACGAACAAAATTTATTTCTCTTTAGGTATGTACACACCGAAAAAACAAAGAAAAACAAACATTTGTTCTTGTTTACTATGTTTGTATGTGTTCTTTGTTTGTTCGCTTTTTCTGTCTACACAGCGAAACCAAATATTTGTCTACTATTGGTTGACTAGTTGTAATACTTATGGATGACCATAAAAAGAAAAATTCTCTTTGATGTACCGACGTCTACTCGAACATGTGTGGACGAGAACAAACAAACTTTTGTTCGCCTATACTGAAGAAAAACGTTTGTTTGCTGATGTTTGTTCTTGTTTGTTTTTTTCGGTGTGTACATATCTTTTTACATACGTAACAGTAAAGTTTAAACATTTTTTTTGTTTTTCCTAATAAAAAAGAAAAAAAAACACCTACTTTCACTTTTAACACTTTATTTGCTCTTACATTGGAAAAAAGAAACACACATCCACGACAAACTAACAAGATATATTACTGAGACAAATTTTAATTAAAAAAAAAACAAACTGCAAAACTTTCTGCAACAACAGAAAATTCGTCATTCGCGCTACTTTTGATGTTCTTCTAAATAATAACTGTACAACTTAAACCATTTTATTGGGACAATTAGCTTGAAAACAGATATGTATATACTCAATACCCGCCAGAAAATGTAAAATAATTATTTAAAGATATTTTACTGGAACCTTGAATAAATTCATTAAAAAAAAAAGCATATATCTAAATCAGTAAATAGGCTGGAATGGCAAACTTTCATAGCCACATTGGTTTCCTTATTTATTTTTAATAAACTCTTTTTATAAAGTCACCAAAAAATATTAGATATTTAACTTTGATAAAGAGTTATTACAGATAATTTTGGGTCATAATAGAACAGTTAAAAGTACTTACTTTATGTTTTTTTTTAATAAATTTGTAAATTATTTAAATTTAATTAAAATTTTTCGGCTACGTTGGTTACCTATAATGACACGTTTTAAGTAAATCAAACAATTCTAAATCTAATCTATTAAAACTGTAAAATTTGTTTGACTTTTGACCCATATTTATATATATTTTTTTTAATTTCTCGTAATATACTTTTGGTTTATCTAGACTAACGAATGTCTGGGTAATAAGTTAAAAAAGGCATAGTAAACTTTAATAAAAAATAACAGCTTATAAAAAGTTTGATATGCACTGCTTATTGTTAACCCTTTTGGAATAAAAGGCTTTGCACTAAGAACTAATGATATATAATGCTATATAATAAAACTCCTTACATTCTAAGAAATACAAAACTTATCACAGACACTCCTAAAAATAAATTTAAATCTAAATTTATATAAATAACATTCCTTAAATATTTAAATAAATATCGCACATATTTAAATGCTTGTAATATAATAGGTAAAAAATATGATTTAGTAAAATGTTAAGTGTCTCCTAGTAACTTGTAAAAATGGAACCTGCTCATTAACAGGGCCGTATCGGGTATGCCGCTTCCTTGGCGGGGCTTAACATTTGCGCTTTCCCCCTCCAAACAACCGAGGATTTGGGGAGTATAGAGTACCCCCCAATAAAAACGGAATGTCCGGGGGTTTTTCCCAAAAATTTTACAAAATTAAAGTGCAAATTAAGGTGTAGGTTTAAAGTTTTTTGCGATTTCGTTTCTTTAAAATACCAATTTTGTGCTGGAATTTGTGTCAAATTCTATATTTTCTTTATATAAAATATTAGCCTTCCATTTAAAAGAGACATAATTAACATAAAACAACTGTTTGTATCTGACTGAAAGAAGTGGAATTTAAATTAACTACATATATTTATTTGAGGATGATTAAACTTAGAATAATTTTTTTAACAATAAAATCGTAATGGATCGCAAAAATACTGTGCAAGCAGGCCTACTAAAACGGAACAATTATACTTTAATAAATTAAATAATATGCAAAAAAATATTTGATTAAAACCTAATATTACATGTATTTACATAAACTATTTGAAGTATTTGCTATATAGAATGTAGAAAAGATACAAACATATATATATATATATATATATATATATATATATATATATATATATATATATATATATATATATATATATATATATATATATATATATATATATATATATATATAAATATATATAAGGTGGCCCTACATTGCCTCGGTTTTTCTACGAGAAATGAAAAGAGTTGGAAAAAACTTTTAGCACAGTCATATGTTGGTCTGTGGGGAGCATATTTTAAAATTATTTTGAAATATACAGGATGACCCAAAAAAGAAGTACATATCAAAGTTATATTTTTTCTTATGGAACACCACATATTTTTTTTATACTATAGACCAAATAAAGGTGGGTTATTGTTATAATTCCTATACCTAAAACTGACCGTTTCTGAGAAATTTAGAGAAATTAAAAAATTCAGACTATATTTTAAAAAATGTTTACACCCTGTAACATATAAGGGGCTGCTCGTAATTAAATTTACTGCTTAGCTTAAGGGTTTAAGTTAACTATTACATAAAAGTTTTACCTCAATATTATACAGAGTGGTGAAAAAAATTGTCTCAAAGTTTGGACATACATTTTATTAAATAACTTCCTAAAGTTAAATGGAACACCCTATATTTAGTGGCCTATTTAGACGCAGAACTAGATTCCCTTTAAAACTATATTGTGGTTTCCTATACCTATCTCTTCTGCTTTTTATGCAAAAGACGTTTTTATATTTGACTTATAAATAATTTCTTTATCTTAAAAATGGAACACTCTGTACTGTATGGGATGACACCTATTAGAATACCTTTGGGCATATACTTTTGATGCAAATAAACATATTTCTTGACACTCACCGATTACCAAAATCATTTCATCTTCCTTATTTTAACTTATTAAAATGTAACAATCATTCAAAACGATTATAATTTTAAACTACTCGTAGCCTAATTAATGATAATCGTTTGATTAGCAAGTGTCACTGTCAAATATTTTTGTTTGCAAATAATATTTAACGTCATCTTGGTCAAAGATTACTATTATTGAAAAAACATAAATATAATCATACCTTTGGTGATAGTCATATTAAAATGTATGTTTTTATTGACCCCATTATAATATTATTTTGGGATTTAATTTACCATAAAGTCCAATACATTTGCTAAGAAACAAGGGCATTTTAACATATTTCGTTCCAACAATAATTAAGATAGGTGTACCTTTTACTATATTTTAATTCTTATTTTAAAGAATGCTTTAATATTTTAGAAATGGCAATAAATTAGTGTTTTTACTTTTGCCTGCATTTTGCTTCAAATACATCTTATTTTAAAAAATTTAAACTGGTGCTTTTAGCGAATCTACTTGGCCCTTAATAAAAAGGTTTTTTAATTACAGTACAGGGTGTTCCATTTTTAAGATAAAGAAATTATTCATAAGACAAATATAAAAACGTCTTTTGCATAAAAAGTAAGGAAATCCTTATATAGTTTTAAAGGGAATCTAGTTCTGCGTTAAAATAGGCCACTAAATATAGGGTGTTCCATTTAACTTTAGGAAGTTATTTAATAAAATGTATGTCCAAACTTTGAGGCAATTTTTTTCACCACTCTGTATAATATTGAGGTAAAGATTTATGTAATAGTTAACTTAAACCCTTAAGCTAAGCAGTAAATTTAATTACGAGCAGCTCCTTATATGTTACAGGGTGTAAACAATTTTTAAAATATGGTCTGTATTTTTTAATTTATCTAAATCTCTCAGAAACGGTCAGTTTTAGGTATAGGAATTATAACAATAACTCACCTTTATTTGGTCTATAGTATCTAAAAATAAAAAAAATATGGGGTGTTCCATAAGAAAAAATATAACTTTGATATGTACTTTTTTATGGGTCACCTGTATATTTAAATAATTTATATATAAAAAATATTTATAATATTTTATATATATATAAATTTAAAATATATATATATATATATATATATATATATATATATATATATATATATATATATATATATATATATATATATATTTTATATAATATAAATATAATATATATATATATATATATATATATATATTATATATATATATCAGTGTCCCACAAGGGTGGCGAGGTACGTTATTGGAAACCATAGGCCCTAGAGCTTTGAAAAAAAACTTAACTACTAAATCGGCCAAAGGAAATTAAACAAAAATATTTTAAAGCTTCTAGAATGGCCGCTAGATGGCGTAACTGCTAAGACAAAACAAAAAAATTGAATTTTCTTAAAAATTGTTTCATTAAGGTACTATTTTGAGAACGGAAATAAAAAGTTCATCCAATTCTGCGTCAGTTTGCTTTTAAGAGTTTTTCGTATCTCTGATAATAAGGGTGGGGGGAGCTGGTAAATATTTTTTTTTAATTGCTTTAACTTCCGTAACCATTATCCAAATTTACTCAACTTGAGTTCGTTTGACAGAGAATCTTAAGCTTATTAAAAAAATTATTTTAGTGATGGCCGCTAGTTCTTATCTTTTTTTCCAGAGGGCGCTGTTCGTAAAAGTTTCAGTTTTTTCAAATTTTCTTAAAAAAATTAAATGTCACGGCATACTTTTTTTACGGCAGTTATAAAGAGTATAAAAATGGCTAAATTTTGGCGAAATCCGCGTTCTGATATCTTTATTCGTTTTCGAGTTATTTTCAAATAACCTATTTTTTCTTCAAAAATTAATGTTAGCCATTAAACAAATGCTGTTTTCTGCGTAAAGTCTTGAGAACAATAAAATACTTTTATTTTTCTTTAAATTTTTATTTTTATTCCAAACATAAAGAAATAAAATTAATACTTCATTTAGCAAAAACCATTCCTTACTTTGATCCAGATTGCCATGGAAACAAAATTTCGTCAATCTAGCATAGCTTTGCATGCTATTAGAATTGTTTGACATTTGATTTATCATAACCCATTAATTATTTAACAATTTCTACAACTAGTTTATGATTTGTCCAGATTTGAAATTTTCTTTTTTAATTGTTAATTAACTGAATTAATAAAAATGTCTTACTCCACTGCGGAAGCCTATGACATGTTAGCCGTTTATTTTCAGTGTTTTGAAAATGCTTGTTTAGCTGAACGAGAATATGTTGCTAACTATCCCGATAGAAGGCATTTAGGAAGAAAAGTATTTACCCGTTTGTCTAGATGTTTGCGCGAAACAGGACGGGTGCATCCTATTCCAGCGCCTAGAAGATATCGGCGAATTAGAAATGAAGACAATATTATCAATGTACTTGCATATGTTCAGATCAATCCACATGTAAGCACCAGAATAATAGCTTTGGATTTAGGAATTAGTAAACGTCGGTCCATCGAATTTTAATAGACCATATCATATTGTATTGCATCAGGCTCTTTCGGAAACTGATTTTGACAGAAGATTGGACCACTATTACTGGTTAAGAACTATGGTCGACGAAGATCCCCATTTTTTGTCCCGCATACTATGGACTGACGAAGCTACGTTCACGAGCACTGGAGGTGTCAATTTGCATAATATGCATTATTGGTCGGTAGATAATCCTCACTGGATGCATGAAGTAGATCATCAAAATCGATGGAGTGTGAATGTGTGGTGTGGCATATTGGGTGATCAAATTTTTGGACCATTTATTTTTGATGGTCTTTTAAACGGAGAGATTTATTTGAACTTTTTAACAAACGTCTTACCGGCTCTTTTAGAGAACGTTCCTCTACAAACAAGAATAAACATGTCGTTTCAACATGATGGATGTCCGGCACACTTTTCTCAGAGAGTTCGTAACTTTTTAGACCAGAATCACACAAACGGTTGTATAGGAAGGGAGACTTTGTTTCCATGGCCAGCTAGATCCCCAGACCTTACTGTGCTCGATTTTTATTTATGGGGAAGAGTAAAAGACATGGTTTTTCAGACACGTCCTACTACCCCAGAAAATATGATTGAAAGGATTCAAAATGCTATTGCTCAAAGTCCAAGACCTGAAATTGAAGCAGCCGTATTAAGCACCCACCGTAGGCTAAATCTTTGCATTGAAAATAATGGAAAGCATTTTGAACATTACTAAAGATTTCGTGTTTGTTCTTTTTTTTAAACAATAATGTGTTTTATCATTATTTCTGTTTAATAGTGTTAGTGTTCTAATAGTGTTCTTATTTTATCTTGCTGTTAGCACGCTTGCTTTTAAATGCGGTAAGTTCTAAATAAAAATAAAAGTATTTTATTGTTTTCAAGGCCTACTTAGCTAAGATTTTACGCAGAAAAAAGCATTTTTTTAATGGCTGACATTAATTTTTAAAGAAAAAATAGGTTATTTGAAAATAACTCGAAATCGAATAAAGATATCAGAACGGGATTTCGCCAAAATTTAGTCATTTTTATACTCTTTAAAACTGCCGTAAAAAAAGTATGCCGTACCATTTAATTTTTTTAAGAAAATTTGAAAAAACTGAAACTTTTACGAACAGCGCCCTCTGGAAAAAAAGATAAGAACTAGCGGCCATCACTAAAATAATTTTTTTAATAAGCTTAAGATGCTCTGTCAAACGAACTCAAGTTGAGTAAATTTGGATAATGGTTACGGAAGTTAAAGCAATTTTAAAAATAATTTATTTACCAGCTCCCCCACCCTTATTATCAGAGATACGAAAAAAATCTTAAAAGCAAACTGACGCAGAATTGGATGAACTTTTTATTCCCGTTCTCAAAATAGTACCTTAATGAAACAATTTTTAAGAAAATTCAAATTTTTTGTTTTGTCCTAGCAGTTACGCCATCTAGCGGTCATTCTAGAAGCTTTAAAATATTTTCGTTTAATTTCCTTTGGCCGATTTAGTAGTTAATTTTTTTCCTCGAGGCTCTAGGGCCTATGGTTTCCGTAATAACGTACCTCTCCACCCTTAGTGGGACACCCTTATATATTATATATATATATATATATATATATATATATATATATATATATATATATATATATATATATATATATATATATATATATATATATATATATATATATCTATATATATTAGCTATAATATATATTTGCTGTCTGTTTTAGTTTTAAGAGTATATGACCCATCAGAATAAAACAAATTTAAATTTTTAAATTTTTCCTAAGCCTTGGTAGTAAAAAGAACTAATGCTGCCTCCAATTTATAAAAAAGCAGTTTATCCGCAGCCTAAATATTTAAAAAATTCAAAGTGTTACATTCTCGCTGTAGGTATTAGGATAAATTAATATTTTATTAATAATTTATACATTCTTTCAGTCTTAATATATTAAAAATCATTAAATTAAGTATCCAAGTTGAAAATTGGTTATAAAATTGTTCTGTTGTAATTTATTTATTTAATTTATTTTTTCAATTAAAAATAATAATAATTCTATGGTATGAAAATAATAAAAAAAAATTATATTTTGCCCCTTTGGTTTTTAATCTTGCCACCGCCCCAAATTAACCGCTTATTAATTAGAGAATTTAAATTTTTTAAAATATGTATTATTTATTAAAAAAAATCTGATAATCTATTATTAAAGAATACCATTTTGCCAGTTTTTATTTTATTTTTTTAAATTTTAAATGTTTAATATAAATTATACCCCCCATCTCTAAATAAAGATAAGTTCCCGTCCCCAATTTGGGGTATATATGTTTTAAAGAAAAGACCACCCCCCTCTCTCCATCCCCCACGGCCCATTCGTTTTTGTAAATCAGTCTTTGTTTTTCCTATAATCCTCGGGGTAAAAGTATATGGCGAAAATTCCTTTTGTTTTTTTTTTAAATTAATACGATAAAGGGTAGGTGCCATTATGCCAAGTTTCGAGAAAAAGAAAACGCGTTTTCATAGTAATGCGTTCTAAATTGGAGGCCTGGAAAAAAGGATGAAACGGGAAAAAAGCCGAAAATATTCAGTTGAATCGATGAGTCAGATCAACGATCGAGCTTGACTCGGGCAAAATTCGTTTAGCAGCGAGTCCCCGGCGGAAAAAGGGGGAAGAAATAATTAATAAAGGTAAAAACTCATTGGTGATCATTTTTTAAAATAAATTTAAACTAGTTGGAAAAAAGGCAGAATCTGATTATGATGTCAGTAGTGGATGGTTTGCTTTTAAATTTTTTCAGGGTTACTTTTAAATGAAAAAAAACCACTTTATAAAAAAACTGATTATTTATCATTTGTATTTTTCATTTTTTGATGACATAAAAAAAAACCCATTGTCCCTAAACTGATTATGTTTCCATTGCATTTTTTTTTTTTTTTTTAGATAATGCCCAAAAAACCACTAGTATGCCTTACGGACTCTGTTGTAGTTCTCGTCTGATATTGGGAAAGGAATTTCCCCTTTTTTCAGGGACTCAGCGAACAACAGGAAACCAAATCAAACCACCCAGTCTAACCGACATCTTGCGCTATTGGGTTCGGGGTTAATACGGACTTTCAATATGGTGCTCCTTCCCCGAATGTGGGGACGATGGTTACACATTATAAAGAGGGGGGTTAGATGCAGAAGGAAAAAATTGAATTTTAAAAATATCCTTGCCCAAAAACAAAACTTTGGGACCCAAAAATTTAAAACCATGGTCAACATCCGCTACCTGCAAAAACGAGATGAACCCTCGTGAGTCAACAGGCTCAAATTACAAGTTTCCCCTATGTAAAGCAATTACCAGCTTGTTAAATAAAAAAGGGGGAGAGGATGCACGGGCAATAAAGATATTATTGAACAATTAAGCGACGCAGGCCGCCTCTTGCATTCATCTTTTTGCTTTCCCGAAGGCCTGGGTTTTTCGAAAAAGGATCAAAAGGGCCCCCTTATGGGTCAAAAAAAAAGATGAATGTTTTTCGGGGAAAATTTAAAGCCCAAAAGGGTTAAGATGCAAAAAGATCTGTTTCTTCTAAACAATTATTAACCCAAAACAACCTCCCAAAAAAAACGAAGGGAAATTTAAAACCCGGAAAGGTCCACCCAAGAACACCAGGGGGGGGGCCCGTCAAGCTCCCACGAAACCCCCCGATCTGAAATGGTCAGCCCCGAAAGCCAAAAACTCCCAAATGGGGCGAGTGGGGAGTCGCGTCATTAGTTTGAGGGAATACGGGAAGGGAAACCTTTATAAAAAATGGAAAGTTTTTTTCCCAGGACAAAACCCTATTTTTCCCGGGTGAAAAGGGTGTAAAAATTCCTTTTACAAAAAAACCAAAAAAACTTTTTATCCCCAAACAACCCAATTCATTGGAATTTGGGAAAAATAAAAAAACTATCTAAATTATTAAAAAAAGGAGCCAATTCCCCTGTTCAACCGTAAAGGGTCAATTTTTTCAGATTTTCTATTCCAAAACCAGTGGGTCGACTAGGCTTATTTTGAATCTTAAAATCTAAACCTTTTTTAAAAAATGGGAAAACCTTTTAAAATTTGAGGATCAAAAAGGGGTATCCTTAATTAAAAGGTTGTTTCATGTAAAAATTTAATTTTAAAGGGGCTTACCGATCCCCATTGACAACAGGATAGAAAAAACCGAGATTTTATTTTCAAGATATGGTTTTTCAATATAATTGCCTTTGTTTTGGTATCAATTTTGCGCCGATGTTTTTAAAAAAATTGAAAAAACTATAATGTATTTTTGAAAGAAAAGGTTAGGGGTATCAGTTGTATACTTGGATGATTTTTTTGCTTTTGGGGAATTCTTGTAAAGATTTTTTTGGAAAATGTCGAAACTATCAACATTTTAGAACCCTTTGGGGTTTTCAAAAATTATAATAAGAGTTCACTAAAACCACAGCAAATATGTAGATATCTGGGTTTGAATACAACTCTGTATAATAAATTGGTATACCAAATAATAAAAAAGAAAACTTGTTTTGCTTAATTACATCATTTGCAAATAAAAATTTACTGGGGTTAAATGTTCCAAATGTTAGGAAAACTGATTTCAGTTTGTCCAGCGGTCGATTATGGTTATTTATATACAAAAATGTTTGAACGAGAGAAATTTTTGGGTAATGAGACACAGCAGAAAATTTTAATGCTATTATGAAATTCCGAAGCTAAGTGATGAATTTCAATGGTGGTGCTGAAAACTTTAAAAGCAATACAAAGTTTGTTAAGAAAAAAATTTTGAAAAAGAGTTTCTTTCCCCATTTCCTAATAGGAGGGGGGCCTACTGCGAAAAAAAAATGCACAAGGTATCTGGTCGAACAAGAGAGAAATAAATTTAAACCACTGGAACTCTTGGCGGTGCGTTGAAATGTTTTGCAAAGGAATTATCAGATGCTCGATTTTATGCAGAGTGGACAACAACACAGCAATTGCCATATAACCGTGGTAGGGAAAAAGCGTAAATTTCAAATAACATTAAGTCGAACAATCTGGCAAGGGTAAAGGAAAAAAACATTTATATCTTTGCCTCTACAACAAATCTGGGGGATAACAGGAGGCAGACACCGCCTTCATTTCAGATTGACACAAGTGGTCTCTTAACTATTCAGCTTTAAGCAAAATTAGTAGCGCATTTAGGAGACCAAATTTTTTGATTTATTTGCAAGCCCATAAATACCAAAAAAATGTTATGTGTCTTGGCAGAATGACCCGATCCCTTTAATTAAGGGCTTTACCCTTAATTGGAAAAATTTTTTTTTTACGCTTTTTCCCCCCCTTTAGCATTATTCTCAAGACATTACAAAAATTATCACTGATAAGGCTGAAGGAATCGGGTTGTACCTGTCTAGCCCACGCAGCCCTGGTACCCCGTTTTTATGTCCCTATTGATCTCTAACCGGTTATATTTCCCCCTTTTAACAAAAATTTACTTTCTGTTAATAGAACCCCTCACCCACTATCAACCAAACTTTTTTGATGGGGGGACGATTATGGAAAAGCACTACAGATAGCAAAGGTACCGGAAGAAGCTTGGGAAAATATGTATGGCTTCTATTGCAAAAACACCAGGGAAATACAGTTCGGGATTAAAGCTGTGGTGGGAATTCTGTTCTCAGAAAATATTAATCCCTTTTCTATCTCTGTAACAAACATCCTGAAATTTTTAAATTTCACTTTAATAAAGGTGTTTCATACAGTTCACTAACACGTACAGGTCGGCTTATAGCACAAATACAATCCAAATCTGGCCCAGGATGCTCGCATTGAAGTTTTTTAAAAAAAGGGGTATATGCTTAGACCAGGGGTTTCCCAAGTATGAGAATACATGGGGGTCTACGGTCGTAAATTCGTAAGAACTCTGAAAATGGGTAATATAAGTTTAGGATTATTAACACAAAAGCTAAACACTGTTGGCTCGCAACCCGGGGCAGAGGTTTTCAAACCTTGTGGCTCATAGAGAAAAAATATTTATTCTCAAAGATTCTAGAATTTAAATTGCCATTTACAGGGACCAAAACATCTAAAAGAAGCCAACCTATAATGCAATTACCCTTTTTTAAAATTCGACTTGTTTGTGTTGCAAAAAATCTTACTACCTATTTAGAAAAAACAAAACTTTAAGGGGAAAGGAAAAAAGGGTTTCCTTTATATCCTTTAGAAAACCGCTAAAAACAACCGCCCAAACGCTGCCGGTGGATTAAAACATTTTAGTTAATTTGGGGTGGATGTTAGGTTTAGTCCTTATAGTACAAACACATCTCCACATCTGCGGCAAGGAAAGTTAAATATAGATACAATTGACTCTCAGCAGGTTGGTCTAAAACTCCAGGATGTTTGGGAGGTATATAACAGACCCTTAATATCGAAAAAACTTTTTCAGAAACCGTTTTAAGCGGTTAAATTCAGCTAAAAACTATGTTTTATTGATATTAATGTTTACAATTAATTATTAGTCGTTTATTGTTGTTTTGTTCCGAGTTTATAATCGTTTTTGTTCGTTTTTTCTATTTTTAGATCTATTAAATATATTAGGTTTTTTTTTTGTATACATGCAAAAAAAAAAAAAAAAAAAAAAAAACTTATAATGTACCTAACTTATAGTTAGTATAAAAATAAAAAAGGACCTTTATAACTTTGTGTATATATTTTAATTAAAGAATAATAATAATACCGTGCAACAAATCTCTAAATATTTACGACGCCTTATTTACGAGATGGGGCCGAATATAATCGTTAGATCAAACAACTTACCTGTGAAGTTCGATCCAGATTATATGAGGCCCCATCGAAAGTAATAAGAACCCGCCCTTCCCGAAACCCGAAAAATTGTTGCGACAAGCTTGAAAATGACTGATTATACATCGAATGGGCCGTGCGGAGATCGGAGAGAGCGCTGGGGATGGTGTTTACTTTAAAATTGTGATGCATACGCCAGGAATGGAGGTACTACGACTTATCTTATTTACTTCGATGGGGCCTCATATAATCTGGATCGAACTTCACAGGTAAGTTCGTTTGATCTAACGATTATATATGTATAACTACTATAGTGAAAAAACTCGTTGTTATTTAATAATTGGAAAAACAATAATTATAGGTGTTTTACCAATTATAACCAAAGGAAATTGGTATTTACCACTGCATTTAGGCGAATGCGGTTGAAATTGGTAATGACGTCTTTATTCATATCATTTATGTCAAAGTTATCACCAAGTCCTGTCAATTATTACCGTGATTAATAGTATTAGTACAGGATCCCACTGCTCGATTCTGAAGGTATCTGTTTTTTTGATACAACCAATTTTAAATGAATGTTAAGGAAGTATGCAATGGATTAGGGATAGGTTGCCTATAAAAAATTAGCCGCAATTATCTGTAATTAATTTTAGTATGATTTATTCGCTAACATAACTTGCAACTTTATGTTTTTTAATTAATTTTACGACATTTGAAAGATAATAATGTCACAAATTGAAAAAGACATGGTTGCCAGCTCTCAGTCAGCCACAGCGTTAGGGTTGCCAGCTATAAACAGGTATATCAGTGTTAATTGTTTAGACTTACCTGTTTTTTTTTTAATTTTTAATACAAAATTAAAGTTTTATATATACTAATTACAAAAATCCATGGTTGCCAGTTGGAAAATGGCCGCGAACAGAGGTTGCCATGATTTCAATGAACGATTCTCGCTCCAGGTAAGTGGAAGCGCAAGAGAGAAGATGCACTCATTGTTATGTGCTGTAATCAAGAGTATAATTTAGGGTCGATGTAGTTCTAGTATTTCTTTACTTATTTTTTATGAAACATAAATTTTAGAGCATGATTACTATTTTTTTTGCGTGAGAAAAAACCTATATTATCTTTTACTTGTATTTTTTACTTGAAAAGTTGTCTACAGAATCTTTAAAGAAAATCGATTTTTTTTCATTTATTCATTCAATGTTCATGGATAGTTATATTTCTGTTTTTATTGGATTAAGATATACTTTTTTTTATTATAAATCTTATTAATATTATTATATTTAATTTGTGATAATTACTCCACGTCAATTCACACACACACACACACACACACACACACACACACACACACACACACACACACACACTAACATTCATTAGTCTATCAGAGCAATGGAACATAAAATGGTGATGTTAAACAAAAATTTCGATTTCAAAGTTTTTTTATTAAAAAAGTAAAAACCATTTTTTTTTCACAAAGTATGTATTGAACATTGTACTTATTCTAAATGCAAATCCTATAATTATACATATCTCCAATTTTTCTTATTCATTGTCTGTATCGGTGTCAATATCATCTGAATCAGAGCCATCATCTACTTCTATATTTTCATCTATGCCTTGTTGGTGTTCATCTTAAGTTAATTCTTTTGATGCTGAAGAGATATCTTCTGCAGTCATTGGTATTGGATCGCCAATGAACCACGTTGGTTTTAAATTACCATCAATTGTGGACCAACCGTAGTTTTCTGGATTAAAGGTAATACAACATGGCTCAGTTGTATTTTGCCACATGCAATTTATAAAAATAGTTCTCAACAATTTTTTTTTAATGATTTCCAACAAGGTGGAATCAATTTCGAGTCAAAACTTGTGACTTTCTTTAAAAATTTCTCTTTTATTGTTGTTTTTTTTTTCTTGGGACGGTCCACGAAGGCTGATGCCTAAGTACTAACGTACCGTGGGTGTCTTCAGTGTGGTAAGAGGGAGTTTGTTCACACGGAAATCAAATTTTTGGAGATTGGGAGGAGAAGGAAAAACTTCTGCGGGCAGTAGGTTCCATAGTCTTGACACTCTAGGAATAAAGGAACGAAGAAAGCGGGAAGTTCGGGGCCTCTCTAACTGAACTGTAAAAGGATGCATAAAAGTTGCACTACGTGTTGCTCTGTTGGGAGCTGCCAGAGAAGGAATTATACTGGCCAATTCCTCTGAGCAGAAGCCGTGAAAATACCTATAGAAGATCGACAGATCCCCTACAGCTCGACGATTGTCAAGAAGAGGAAGCCCTTCTGTGAGCGTTGGATCATTAATAAGACGAACGGCTCTTTTTTGAATGGAGTCCAGAATGCTAAGTGTTGTAGGGGACACCATTTCCCAGACATGAGAACAATATTCTAAAGAGGGTCTGATTTGGGATACATACAGAGTGTACAGATTGGAAGAAGAAAAATACTTTCTGGCTCGGATGAGGAATCCAATCTTTTTTGAAGCTACCGAAGCTATGGATGAAATGTGTTTGTGCCAGTTGAGGTTATTCTCAAAAGTAACGCCGACTAGATTAAACGAGTCTTTGTTCTGCAGAACTCGGCCGCTCATATGTAAGGGATGAGCATTCGCAGACTTTTTTCGCGACAGCGAACATGACTGTGTTTTTGAGCCATTAAACTGAACACGATTTTTGGCGCCCCAATCCAAGATAAGTTTGAGGTCTTGTGAAAGAGATATCTGCATTGACCTGCGCTTGTTTTCAAGATCAGAGTTACACGGTGGCTTAAGAAATGTTGCTGAATATTGTTTCTGAAATATTCTATATCTAAGCCTTATTAACATTATTGCATTTTTTTACGCCATACATAAGTGCGGTAAATTCTTGGACAACAGAAATTTTTTCATCATTAAAAACACGTCAGTTTCGTCTGGTCAACGACGCAAAAACTGTTTAAAAGGTCTTGATATTTAAAAAGATTTTGAAAGGCCTGATCTTTTCTTTATTGTAAAATGCAGCTGAATAATTACAGCCAGTAAATGCATGGAATGATGGCAATGCGCGACATAAAATTGGGCCTAACTTCGCCTTTCATTGAAATCACGGCAGCCTCTGTTTGCGGCCATTTTCCAACTGGCAACCATGGATTTTTGTAATTAGTATATATAAAACTTTAATTTTGTATTAAATATTTAAAACAAAATCAGGTAAGTGTAAACCATTAACACTGATATACCTGTTTACAGCTGGCAACCCTAACGCCGCGGCTAACTGAGAGCTGGCAACCATGTCCTTTTCAATTTGTGACATTATTATCTTTCAAATGTCGTAAAATTCATTAAAAAAACATATAGTTGTCAACTTATGTTAGCGAATTAATCATACTAAAATTAATTACAGATAATTGCAGCTAATTTTTTATAGGCAACCTATCCCTAATCCATTAAATACTTCCTTAACATTCATTTAAAATTGGTTGTATCAAAAAAAACAGATACCTTCAGAATTGAGCAGTGGGATCTTAGACTATATTTTAGGTAGTTCGCCTAATTTCGGTAAATATAGATTTCCATAGATATTTTTTTTTAGTTCAAACAGAAAATGTATCTATGAATTGAAATAAGAAATAGATTTTAACTTAAATAAGTTCACAGTATAAAAATACACTAATAATTCTACTACAAGAGAACTTTGCTATTATCCTGAATTTTCATGGAAAGCAAAGCAGCTGAAAAGGAAAGCGAAATCGTTATAAATGCAGGAAAAAGTAATGGTGTGTGAACCAGCTTACTGAAGATTGGTATAGCACAAAGTGACGCAATATGGAACAGGCATCGCATTATTCCATGTGCGGTACATCTAAAAATAAAAGGAGTGTAAAAAACTTTGTTAAAATTTGTATTGACATTACATGGTTAGTTCAAGTAAGTTAAAATAAGGCAAATATTTGAGGGGTTCCATTCCAAAAGTCGTCTTGTCCATTCAATGTAAAATTGCACAGTTTGCAAAACACTCATATTGCAACTGCGAATAGAGAAGGGAAATGGACGTTTTACTAATATTTTTGCTAAAACATTGACGTTAGTAAATTTAGTATTTTTTAAAATTACACTACCACAAAATTTAATAAAATAAAATGTTTAAGACAAGTTTTGGCATGACTGTTTGGATAAGACAATTTATGAAATGAAAAAAAATACATCTTTTCATTAGTTAATTTTTTTTTAATATGTAGTTTTAGAGTAATGAAATGTAACATTTTTAAACTCTTTGGAAAATATCTTCTTCCAAACCTCCTTCGCAAAACTCATTGGTTTCACCCTCCTCAACCATTATTTCACTATTTTCCTCCCGTTTCTCAAAGAAATGCTTATAAAATTCTTAATCTTCCCGCTCTATTTAATTATCGCCAAAATAGGAGACTAGTACCTTTTTATATCCTCAACTTTTTTTCATTTACTACCACTCCTTTCTTAATTTCACCCGCTTCCACCTTAGTTGCCCGCTTTTCACGTTTAAAAATTGGTTTTGATTCGTCTATATCGCTGGTATAATGTTCTTTACCCCTGATTGCTACTATTTTATTCCCTCGTTTTTCAATAATTATTATATATTTAAAATGAAAAGACTGGACACCTTTAAGATATTGCTATGCCACTTCCTTTCAAGATTGTACACCACAATCTGTCAATTAAGTTACGGTTCTTCTTTCCTTAAAAATATCAATATATGTGTTGGGGTTTGTGATTTCACTAATCTTTCTAATTTATTTTTGTATTATGCCGATTTATTATCCATAATGTTTTTAAGGGTTACATGCAAATTTTTAATAAAAAAAAAGAACAAAAAGTTTTGGATTTGTTCGTTGGTATGACACGAAAATAATAAATAACGCCCCCACGTGCATGTATTCTGCGTTCCTATTGGCCGACTGGATAAGGTGTGCTTTAAAACGATGGACCTGATGGATAAGACAAGTATGGTTTACCGCATGCCTGTTAAAAGATACCATAAACAACACTACCTTATTTTTTGTCAAATATGAGTAAGGCGACTTTTGGAATGGAACCCCTCACTTAAAACCCACTAGTAAGACTGATATTGACAAGATTGATATATCGATTAACTAAAATATCCAAGTGTCAAAAAAATTTAAAAAATACAACAGAGCTTCAAGGGATGTTTATCAATATCGTTTAAAATAAACAATTATTCTTCTTATTGTGCCATACTCTACGCAGAGCGTAGGCGCCCTCTCGCACATATCTGTGTTGCGTACCAATTTACACAGATATGCGGGACCACCGGCCTAACGTGCCTTTCAAAGCATATGTGAGAGGGTTTACTAGGCAGAAATACTACACAGTTGTTTGACATTGCTTTCTGTGAGGTGACGAGCTATAAAAAAGTCCAATGGACAGTGCAGGAATCGAACCCGGGTCTTCACGGCTGAGAGGCGGGTACACTGCCACTCCACCAGCTCGCCACAACAACAATTATTAACTATTCATAAATGTTTATTTTTTTTTTAGTTAACCTCTTAGTACCTATGAAATAAAAATAAAATAAAACTTGTTAGGACGAAGATAGTTTTTTAAGACTGCCTTCCGGTTTTTTATCTTCCCTCGTCGGGCATAAAACAATACAATATAATGGTACATCTTAAAAAGATTAATCTGATTGACGATTTAAATCGTCTTTTGATCACGTAAGTGAGTAACACAAGGTGATTCTCTTGGAGTGCTTTTCAACATCAACCGGTAACAAAACTAAAATTAAACTTTAATATTTCGACAGGATGTGTAAAACGCAAAAAAAACAAATCACATTTACTAGCATACCGGGAAAGTCCTGAGACTCTACCCGAGAAACGACGTCTAAAAAATAAAGAGCATGTGAAATCTCTGTGTTTCATTTATTTACTGCCTCCTTCTAAGCGATGATATACAAAGCTCCGCTGTTATTGTGAGTCACTTTAACCCGTTCTCTAAGTTCAATGAAGCAAATATGGTTCCGGAACAGTTGGGAACTGGAACAGTTTTCAGATGAGCAGCTCAGAGCTCGTCAAGAATAGTTAGGAACTGCAGCAGTTTTCTCGAAACAGATATTTTAATGAACTGGAACAGGTTGTACCTGGGTAGTGATAAGCTGACTAAAATGTAAAGTTTTAAAATCACACAGTTGTGTATCATTACAACATTTGTTGTGTTACTGTTTAATCCTACAGTTTTGAGAAAGTTTTAAAAAAGGATGCAATATAATTTAAAGGGCCATTATTGATTCAAATATGTGAAATACACTGTAGGTTTTATCAGAAACACATTGGTCTAAAAGCTAGAGCCGAAAAATCATCGTCATCAGTAATATGCAGTTTCTTCCGTAAAACATGATGATTTAGTATTGATAATTACGTTTCCGCGCCGGCTGATAGCCTATTGGACCCAGGGGCAGCAATAAGGGGTGAAAGTGTAAAATTTTTGGGAAAAAATCGTCATCGATAATACGTTAGCCATTTTGGCCACTTAAAGTTAAATCATTAAGGTGTCTCAATCCAAATTATCCCGAGCGCTTACTTTATACAGTGTGTTTTTTAATTGAATTTCAATATTTTAGGGGGCAATTTTTGGGTCCATTTTAAGAAAAAAACTTTATATGAACGTATGTCCTAAACGTTTTGAGATACAGGGTGGTGATATTTTCAAAAATAGATCATTTATTATTAATATCAGTAATACCATTTTAGATATTTTAATATAATTTGGCATACATGAACTATGTTTCAAAAGACATTTTAAGTCTACTAATTTTTTATTATTGCAGATATTGATGGTACGTCACTTATTTTTCCTAAAATAAAAATGGCTTACATATCGATGACGATTTTTTTCCAAAAATTTTGCACTTTCACCCCTTATTGCTGCCCCTTGTATCCAATAGGTTGTCAGCCTGGGCGAGAACATAATTAACAATACTAAATGAACATGTTTTACGGGAGAAACTCCATATTACTGATGATGATGATGATTTTTCGGCTCTAGCTCTCCATCTACAACAAATTTTGTAATGATGCCCAACTGGTAAGATTGTCCCATTTTAACACTTTAAAAATTAATCACCATGTTTGATAATTTTTAGATGGTAATTATCAATGATAATATTTTTGGTACAGCCCATTAGCATTGCGTCTTATGACAAATTTATTATTCGACATTTTTATCCATGGGTGCATATATTTTTAAATTTGGCTTGTGTGTGCACCATAAGTCTACAAACCTAATAAAATTATGCAATGGTAAGTATTTTTAAAACATAAATAATAATATAGTAGGTTGGGGGTAAGTGGTTACAAAATAATAATTATAGGTGTTGGTTACCTTATATGGCATGGATATGCTTCCAGTACTACCAGAGTAATTACATTCAATACGCACATTAGCATAATTTTTAGTACATTTCCTACGGCCATAAAAATAGCAATACTATATCCAAATAAATGAAATAATAATATTCCTCCTCCTACTTGACTAATAGTAAACCAAATTACTACTGTGACTTTTGGTCTTGTTGCAACTTCAAGAACAATTCCTGTTACAAGTGTAGCGGGTATCAAGAATCCTGCCCTAAAAAATATTTAGCATTTAAAAATTTAAAAAATATCGCACGAATGCAAAGTTGATGTTTTAATATTTTAAATAATAAATTGTATTTTTTTTAATATTGATTAAAGTTAATAGGGGTCCATGATAAATTACAGTAAATTTCTAAATAGGCAACTTTATACTAGAATTGTCATTTTAAAAATATCTATTTTTATGTTGCACGTTTAATTAATTATGCCAAAAGATTTCTTTAATATTTAAAATTGGAGAACATAAAGTATATGACTTTTATGGTAACAATCTGGTTTTTTGTTTCAATGGTTTTTGTTAAGATCAACAAAACATGGATCCCCATAATTAAGGGTGCTAGAATTGCACCCTTTACGAACAAAACCGTCCGGAACCGATTGGAACCAAAAGTAACCGAAGCCCCGCCCACTGCCTCCCCAACGTATAAATACGAGCTCCGACCACGCAAAGCCCAGTAGTTCGCATACTGTCAACCAGGAAGCAACGTCTGAAGATGCCAACCGCTCGTGTTGGCGAAACATCAAGTCAACCATACAATCGACGCCGGCCTAACAGCCCAATAACCATTGAAACATTAGACAATGGCCGCGAAAGCTTTTCACAGTTTAATCTGGTTTTTTTCTTTAAATCTGGTCTTGTACACAGCAACCCAACAAAGTCACGTAAGGTATAAACGATGATACTTTCGAATAAAAAACAAATATACAAATCAGACTGAGAGAGACAGAGAATATTATGCATTGATCGGCATTTTTAATAATTATTATGTTTTTACTCACCATAGCAGCGTGTCCATATATAGGTCGTCTAAATAGATGTTATAATCAAAATCCACCACACAATTGGAAATAAGAGAGAAAAAAGTATTGTTTACTAGACTACAATTTATAAAATGATGGCCCGTTAAGTCGGTATCAATAAACCTAAAATTATTAAATTAAATTAAAATATTAGCTAATTTAAATAGGTATATTCTTTATTATAATTAATTTATTATCAGATTTAAAAATATTTATATATATATATATATATATATATATATATATATATATATATATATATATATATATATATAATATATAACACTAGAGTGAGAAAAAGAATAAACCATTAACATGAAAATATTCATATTATTATTTACCTTCTGGGGAACAGTCATAAAAGATTTTTTTCTCTAACCGCCACCAAAGTTAATCAAATTTGGCATACTAGTAGATTTTGAGGCATAAAATCGAAAAACAAATCCTTAATGAGAAGTCTCGGATCGAGGGTGAAACTACCTCCTGAACTCATTTTTATTCATGAAGGAATAGTTTTTCCTTAAAAGTAACACTGTCATTCAAAAGAACGGAAAATTTTACGGTAATAATGAAAATTCGCATAATATCTAAGATATTTTTGCTCTACGTTTGAGAAATTTTTACCCCTAAAGACTCGCGAAATTGATTATTCTAAAATTTTCCGACAGTTTCCGTACTGAAATTGGATTTTTACTTTAACGTGAAATAACCTCTTAAAGTAGTATACCAAACGAAAGTTTAAGTTTAAACTTGCAAAGTTAAACTAGCAAATTTGTTCACATAACTAAATAATGTTATTGCAACAGTTACGGTCAATTAACCTTTTTTTTAAATCTTATACGCTTGTAGCTTAAAAATTATAGCAACTTAAGGGTCAGATATATTTTTCGAGTTATATGTTTATTATTTCCACTTTTGGTTGGACAGGATTTACTTCTTCTTTGTGTTATGAGCTTTGCAACTCGTGAACTTTTTTAATTAACAAATCAGATTTCGATCATTGTACGCATTATAGAAAACATGTTAAGAGTATCATTTTAAAGGGGAAGGTTAGAGAAAATATGTCTACATTCTTTAATATACTTAAGAAATTCAACTAATTTGAAGTAGAACAAGAATTTGTAAGAAATCGTATTATCTTGAAAAATAACACGAGATATGGGCCAGAGTGCTCTCGAAAGTTTCCCTTTACACTTTTCTAAAAAAAAGGCCCCAGCGTCAAAATTCATGTACTTAAATTTCCCAGGGATACTTCTGGAATGGCTATTTCAACTTCGAATATTGGGTAAATCTTTGGGAAAAAGTTCGTATCTCCTGTGGATGCAGGCGGTCATGTTGGATTGTGCACAAAGCAGGCAAAACAACGCGTCGTCTATGCACAGGCGGAATGCTCGGTGTATTTACACGCTGATTTGCTCTTACCGGTGTTGAATAATTTCTTGTGGAAGTGTTTATTAATATAACTGCCAATAGTGGCCAAAAAAAGAAAAATGAATTGAATATAAATAAAAATTTGGTTTTGTTTTCTTGACCGTTTGCAATATTAAACTTTATTACTTGTTTTTTGGGGTTTTTCGGTCATTTTTTAATAAAAATCAATGTTTAATTGACGTTTCGGTTTATTTAGTTAAACCATCATATCTAAAAATATTTTTTTATTATTGTATTTAATTAACATGATGAATTTTAAGAAAAGTATGATTGTATATAATTTGTAAAGTAAACACTTACCAACTATATTGTAAAAATTACAAGCACTAGATAACATTCTACTAACATTCTGTTCAGTGGTTGATATAATACTAAAATTTTATCTTTTTAAAAACTATGAAGCAAACATTTGCATTACCTGTTATTATCGAATTGTTTTATGGGGTGCAAAAATCTGGGTTTTTCCTTTTATTATTTATTGCAACAATAAATTGTTGTAAATATTAGACCTCCGTGTCTGTTCTGAAATTTAGGTATTTTGCGTTTTTTAATGTGAATCATTTCTTTAATGTTCCTTTTTTATTATTACTTTCAAATTCCAAAAATTAACATTGTCAAAGTCAAAATTATGCAAGTTATAAGGCGATTTGACGGGCTGTGTGGTTACTGTTAGATTCTTATGCTTTTTGATGTTCTTAACTCTGTTTTTAAGTATTGTCTTGTTTGGCCAATATATTTTTTGTGAATCACGAGTCGATTTTGTATATTAAATTTGTTTGATTAGGGTTTTCGATTGTAGGTTTAAGTTTTGTAAATAGATTTTTAGAATTATTGTTAGTTTTTCTGCAATTTGTATTTTATAAGGTTTAAGAACATGTTTAATTTTTTGTGTTATTAGGACGATGGTAAGGAAATATATTTTTTATTTTCAGATGTATTATTGTCTTTTTAGAATTGTAAATTTTATTTATTCGTGCTTTAATGATCGGTTCAGTAAATTTAGTTGATAGTTATTATTTTTTGGATTTCCGAATTTTCAAATTGTTTGGTCTATGATTTCACTGATAACTTTTACAGTTCTGTCAACCAATGAATTTACTACACTTCTTTTATAATTGGACATTTTGAATTAAAATTTAAATATCTACCAGACCATACCTGTTTTGTAAATCAATTTGTTTTTATTTTTCCATTATCTTGGTAATGTATAGTAAGATCTAAAATAAATAAATAAATTTTTAGATCTTACTATACATTACCAAGATAATGGAAAAAATAAAACAAATTGGTTTACAAAACAGGTATGGTCTGGTAGATATTTAAATTTTAATTCAAAATGTCCAATTAGTATAAAAGAAGTGTAGTAAATTCATTGGTTGACAGAGCTGTAAAGTTATCCAGTGGAAATTATAGACCAAACAATTTGAAAAAGTTCGGGAAATCCTAAAAATAATAACTATCCAACTAAATTTACTGAACCGATCATTAAAGCACGAATAAATAAAATTTACAATTCTAACAAAGACAATGAAAATACATCTGAAAATAAAAAATATATTTCCCTTCCATACGTCCCTAATATAACACAAAAAATTAAACATGTTCTTAAACCTTATAAAATACAAATTGCAGAAAAACCTAACAATAATTCTAAAATCTATTTACAAAACTAAACCTACAATCGAAAACCCTAATCAAACAAATTTAATATACAAAACGACTGCCGTGTTGCACAAAAACTATATTGGCCAAACAAGACAATACTTAAAAACAGAGTTAAAGAACATCAAAAAATAAGATATCCTAACAGTAACCCACAGCCTGTCAAATCATGCACTTGATAACTTGCATAATTTTGACTTTGACAATGTTAATATTTTGGGAATTTGAAAGTAATAATAAAAAAAGGAACATTAAAGAAATGATTCACATTAAAACGCAAAATAGTAAATTTCAGAACAGACACGGAGGGTCTAAGCTCTATTTACAACAATTTATTGTTCAATAGAAATAATAAAAGGAAAAACCCAGATTTTTGCACCCCAATAAAACAATTCTGTAAAAATTAACCTAGGTAATGCAAATGTTTGCTTCATAGTTTTTAAAAAGATAAAAATTTTAGTATTATATCAACCACTGAACAAGAATGTTAGTAGAATGTTATCTAGTGCTTGAAATTTTTTACAATATGTTGGTAAGTGTTTACTTTACAAATTATATACAATCATACTTTTCTTAAAATTCATCATGTTAATTAAATACAATAATAGAAAAATATTTTTAGATATTCTGATGATGGTTTAACTAAATAAACCGAAACGTCAATTAAACATTGATTTTTATTAAAAAATGACCGAAAAACCCCAAAAAACAAGTAATAAAGTATAAATAAAAATCTTTATATTACTTTTTATATGAACAATTTGAAAAGCTGTATTTTTGTTTTATAAAGTTTTTTGTAGATATTAACAATTACTTCTAATTTAAAACGTCAATACCTTAAAAACTATAACAAATTTTATATGACATGAATTCTGTATTTTTACAAGGCCTTTAAGTTAAGTTTTTTAACTTTTTTGTCTAAATGCAATATTTTTCGAGTTACAATCAAAAAACTGAATTTTAGGGATTTTTTCAAGGTATGTGCGTGGAAAAAATTTGAAAATTGTTTTTTTTTTATCTGTTCATTTGCAAATTTAATTTGTTATATAGAATTAAATAACAAGAAATTCTTGTCATGAATAACGATGCTCAATAAATATTGGTTTAATTAAAATTATTCATCTTATTTTTCCTTCTAGTTCCATATCTTCTCCCCCATTACCCGATTTCATTTATATTTTTCTTTACAGCTATGTCTCTTGCGAATAATACTTTCCCTAAAGCTATACGTTGCAAATTAATTTTTTAACATATTTTAAGCCAGAATTATTATTAATGATTGACTGTTAACTTTGTAGAACAAACTTTCTCAAAAATTATGTTCAGCGTCTGCGAAAACCTTTAGAGAATATAGCTGCATTGTTCTTTATCCCATTTTTTGTTTAAACAATGTATAATTGTTTAAAAAGTTAGAAATTCTCCATGCTGTTTCTTCTATCGCACTTGTAAAGTCCACTGCCAGAGGAATAAAAACTTTTTTCCGTGATTTCTGCTTTTAAAGGATATTTTTCCATGTTTAAGGGTGGTTTTCACCCTCTTTTTGACACCCCTGAGCAAGGATTTTGGTATTTTCGGTTTCCGGGTACCAAATACGACTTCTTTCATTAACTTTGGTATCGGTTGGAGGTAGAAGGCTATTTTTGCTTCTAACGACTGGAGTAAGTATTAACCCTTGTTAAAAAAAAATACCCAGTCTTAAACTATTATTAATCGTCGTGATGGCATAAAATCGGACCCAAACGTAGAAAATGTAATGAATTTTAGAAAAACTTAAAATAAAAAACTCATCACCAGTCTTACTTTTAAAAATAGTAAATGTACTTGTAACAAGAGCAAGTAATAAATTTTCAAAAATCTTCTTAAGCCGCGTACACATACAGCGAACGAAGGAGAACGAATTCGTTCGGAAAGATTTAGACGAATTTGTTTGGCCTTTGCTCATAAAATCGGCTTGGCGTCTACGCTTAGCGAACGAATATTTTCGCGTTCATTCTCTTTGTTTCGGGGGTTATACACCGGACAGTTAATGGCGTCTGATGACGAATTAATAATTATTGCTAGCGCAGTGTGTGTTATTATTAATGAGGAAACTAGACCACCTCAGCGAAAAAGAAAACGTTGTTGGTGGATGACTTCATTATTTAAAAGTAGGAATACGTACAGACGGACGGATTTAATGCACGATTTAACAGCCGAAATGGATTATGGCCCTTTCCAAAACTTTTGCAGAATAAATTCTACCGACTTCGAATGGTTATTAAACCGAATTGGTTCCAAAATTAGCAAACAAGACACGACATATAGGGACTCAATACCTGCATTAGAAAGATTAATGTTGACTTTACGATATTTGGCTACAGGTGATTCCTATACTAGCTTGATGTATACATTCAAAATATAAAAACAGCTTATTTTAAGAATAATACCTGAAGTTTGTAATGCTATCGTTGAGGCCCTTAAGGAATATGTTAAGGTAAGTAAATAATGCACAAAATAAAGTAAACTTTTTTAATATTTTATTAATCAAAAGGTCAACTACAAGTTAGGTAACTGATATTTTTTCTGAATATAACGTAAACAAATAAAAATTATTTTTTTAAAAATAAAGAAAATAGTATTTTCTAGTTATGTTTTAAGTATATTCTAGTTTTGTATGTCAAATGTATTTATATAATCAACAAGGGATGTCGAGTTGGAGGGAGAAGGTGATGGTGTGGAAACGAAAGTTTGAGATACTTTTGATTGTTGATCATAATTAAAAGTATTTATTGAGCCCGAAGGAGATGGTGTGGAATTAGAATAAATGTTTTGGGAATGAGACCTAAATTGAGCGTCTGTCTTGTAGCGACCCATATCAGCATTGAAAAGAATATTTTAAATTAAATGCTCAATCACGCTTCTCGTATGTGGGCTTCACTTCCGATGTTTGGATGCGATTAGCTCTCCATAAACAGTGCTATCATCGCGTAGATTTCGTTTTTGGACTGTATCCTGGAAAATTTTGTATGCTTCTTCTGACCTAGATTTTACAGCCATTTCTGCCATTTGCTTTTGCCTTTTATTTTCTTCAGCGACAAAAAAACTGATTTCCGTTTTGATGATGGGGTTTGTGGTGGTGAATCGTTATTTTCGTCGATGTTTAAAGTAAAATCCTCAGCTACTATATTGTTTGAATTGCCTTTATCTATTTTTTCAAGGTGTTCCTGGAAAAAAAAAAGTTGTATTAAAAGTGTGAAAAAATATACTTCTAAAAATATACTACGTTTTCAGAACGAGAATACAGCACATAGTGTTTTCCTAGACTTTTTTTTAATAACCATTTATGATAATAGTTTTTTCTTTTATTTGTAGATGCCCTCTACAGAAGAAAAATGGAAGCACATAGTTGAAAACTACGAACTACAAAGTAATTTTCCTCATTGCCTTGGGGCTATAGACGGGAAGCACTGTGTAATACAGGCACCAATACACAGCGGCAGTGACTATTTTAATTACAAAAAAAAAATTTGCATTGTTTTGTTGGGAATAGCTGCCTCAGATTACTGTTTTTTGTTTGCGGATGTTGGCTGCCAAGGTAGATTTTCTAATGGCGGTGTAACAAAAAACTCCGTATTTTGGAAAAAACTACAAAACAATGAATTTAATTTGCCATCTGATGAAGCTCTATCTGAAAGACAAATGAAAGTTCCTTATGTATTTATTGGAGACGATGCTTTTAGCCTTCATGAACATTTATTAACAGCATATCCTATAGAACAAAAAAAAAAGGATCAACAAAACGAATTTTCAATTACAGATTATGTCGCGCAAGGCGTACCTGTCAAAATAGTTTTAAAATGTAGGTTTTGTGACACCCTGCACTACAAAAAAATCTCTAAAAATAACACCCCTGCGGAGGAAGGACAAAAAAAAAACAAAATACCAAAACATAAAAAAAAAAACAAAAAACAACTAAATGGCCACGCTGTATAGATATACTATAAAATATGTAGGTATATGTTTGAGATACAATGTATTCAACCATTTTTTTATAAAATGTTATTTCATTCATTTATGATATTATAAAATGATATTAGATACTAATAAAAATATTTTTACCTCTGTATTTTTTGTTTTATTTGGGATAAATTTATCCAACAAAAACTGCATATGCTTAAAAGCAAACCATGTAGATTTGTAAACATCTTCGGTTCCAGAACCCGTTTTCACTTCTTGTTTCTGTCGTTCACGTCGGAAGGAAGTCAAAAGCGATTCAATTTTCTTTTTAACTTTACTGGATTCACATTTGAATGCATCTCCTATTTCATTTCAGGGATCTAGTTTCTTTGTTTTGCTTTTATATTTAAGATCAGTAGGATTCCACAAACACTCTCGTTTTTGATATAAAGATATAAGCTCCAACGAAGTTGCGTTATTCCACTCCATTTTATTCGAATTCGTTCGGAGCCGTTCGTTCGCCTCGATTCGCTGTATGTGTACGCGGCTTTTTAGAATATCTTAAATTTTGTAAAAACTTTTTTAATTATAAAAAAATATATTTATAAATTTGTATTATTAAATTTTTAAGCAATATATTTTTAGTTGCCAAATAATATCTTGCGCTTTTTGATGAATATTAACTACTACGGTGCTCTGCTATTTAGTTTAAAAATAACTAATATTCTTTATTTTCTTACCTTGAGTTTTTAATTATAGAATTTTCAAATGATAGCACAGATGTCTTTATTTTTAAACCCGACCCTTTTAAATTTTGCAGTTTAAAATTGACGTGAAACAAAACATTTTTAAATTTTTATTTTTAAAAAACAATCTTTAAAAAAAATTTTCAATAGTCTTTAAATACACCCGAAAATTTTTCAGATGAACTTTTTTCGGAAAATATTCCTTTTTTTTAATTTTTTAACTAGGATAAAAAACGTTGAATGCCCCAAAAAATCCCAAAATCATTTTTGTGGCTGAATAAGGGACAAAGTGCATTAAGTGACTTTTTAAAAAAGCTTTCGAATCTGAAAAAATTAGCCGAAGGAAACTTAAAACTTAAAATAAACATTAAAATACAATTGTTTTATTTAAAACATTTTTTT
>JAHBCN010007266.1:0-44204 GCA_019359885.1 Listronotus oregonensis | reverse complement strand
TATCGTGTTAATAGCAATCGCGAATGCTAATTGTGAATTTATTATGTGTGATTGTGGTACAAACGGTAGAGTATCCGATGCAGGTGTAATAGAAAACACGCGATTTTATGACAGACTTATGAATGGCAATCTGCAAGTGCCAGCCAGTTCCAAAACGGAGAAAAGTATTGAACCACTACCATATATATTTGTCGGAGACGAAGCTTTTGCGTTAAGAGAGGATTTTTTAAAACCATTCAGCCAAAAAAAATTAAATAAAGAAAAAAGAGCCTTTAATTATAGATTATCAAGAGCCCGACATATAATAGAAAATGTATTTGGTATACTGCCCTGTTAAGCATAAGAGTCGTATCTCCATATTTGAATATTTTGAGAAAATAAGAAAAAACCGTTTGTCTTTCTGCCATCCTAAGTACTAATATCCTTGAAATTGTAATAACCTTAATGTATACATTTTTTGACGTAGAATTTAAATACAAACTTGTTTTTTACAAATTAAGAGTATAAACCATGTTTTTGTTAGTTACGACAAATTTGCCTAACAATCAGCAACTAAAATAGTAATGATGATTAGTTTAACAAATCGTAAGTGACCATCTCTATAGAAAAACTACACTTAACAAAGGTTAAAATGTATATTATAACTTTAATTTTTTCATATAAAATGATTTTACAAAAAATATATGTTTAATGCTCATGAGACGCTGAGCTGTAACTTACTAGTAAACTATAACTGTTTAACTTAAACAACGTTTTACGTAACTAAAAAACAACTAAACATTATTTGTATTTGTGACTAAAACGAAAACTCTAACTTATATCCAATAAATACACAGCAATATTATGTCAACTGAATTTTGATTATGATTAATAATTTATTCATCTTCATTTACAGGATTTTCGGATACCGGCAAATTATTCCAAATATTCATTCTGGTAATGGGAATGATTCCACGAAGTCGGTTTATAAGAGTGTCCTTCCTATTTTGACTTATACCGCGATAGTCGGTCTTGCATTTAGGCTTTTTCCAAACCATTTTTTTGGTGCTTTGCTACTAAAAATTCAATACTATAGCCTCTTGTTCACTAAATTTGCATTTGTACGACAATGACTGATTTCCTCTTTCAAAATCAACCTGCACCATATTGTTTAAATATGGCCGAGGATTTATTCTGTTTAATTTATACTAAGAACTTTTTCTTCCCAGTTGAAAAAATTGTTAATTTTCATTTCAATTAATTTCACTTTGGACGAGTTAGCTTTTGAACAGCATCTTTATAATCTTCGAAATCAAACACCTTTTTCATTTGCTTTAGGGACTTTTCTACCTGGTGGTGAAATGAGTCCGCCGACATAAATGTATGTCCCGGTTCAAAAAATTTTAGAGATAAAGATTTTAAAGCGACGTCAGAAGAATTTACCAGATACACACAGAAACTAAAGAAAGCCCAATTTTTATTTTGAGCTGCACAGTTGTCCAACCACAAAATAACATTTTCCACGTCTCTGTTATCCAGAAAAAAGGCATAGAAGGCACTAATAATGTCTTCTTTAGACCGTCCCGATATCGCTTCATGCCAAACTACTGCTGTGGGGAATTTCTTGTGCTTTCTTCCTATTGAAACAATACTTTCATTGAATGCTATAATACGAGGTACGAAAATAACCTCCTTAAACATTTCGCACCGCGGCAGCATAATTACCTAAAAAAAACATTACTTAGGGAGAAAAAAACAATATTAAGAAACATGTTATCGAAACGTCGCGGCAGGAAGAAATTCCAATTTACTGTAACTAGCATCAGAGATGGTAGTTGCAGTAAATTGGAATTTACTGCAACTTCTACAGTAGCCGCTAGCCGCCCATAATAGGCCCAAAAAATATGTTAAACACTATAATATTTTCTTACCTTCTGATGATCTGCTGAACATGACAGTGTGTTGAGATTATCCGCTTCAGCTTGCCTTTTTAATATGTTTATTCCATGAATCACACTCGGCGCAATTATTTTCAATATTTTCGGGATCATGGTTGGTGTCATTTTTATGGTTTTTGAATGCTGCTCAAGTAAAGCACTCTTCATGTCCAAGTGCAGCGAATGAAATGTTCATTTTATGACGACTTCCTATATAAATAATAGGAAAAATTAATTGTTGGATGTTTCTCCTTGAAGTCGTTGTACATATTCACTATGGTGATATCACTTGGAAGGTATCTCCTATTTGGAGCGTTTTCCCCTCCGGTAGTGTGAAATTGAAGGCTTGAACGACTTATGTGCTCTCTGATTATAGAGCGATCTATTTTTTTCGAGGAACTAGCGCTACCTCTTTGGGATTTTTCTGCCTTTAACTGAGATGTTACAGTTGTAGTGGAAGAGAATGCACTTCGGATAATTAGATCATTGTTTGGCAAATATCCAAGGGTGGCTAAGAAAAATATTTTACATACTTCCTGAAGTTTACCGTTATCATCTTTGAGTCTATAGGTAAAACCATTGACCGTCTTGAATTTAAAGATACTTTCTTTTTGCATTTTTCTTTTCCGTCATGTTTAACACAAAATTTTTTTGCTCTAAATCCGTTAATTGCCAAAAATTTAAATGTATATTTGCACGTTGTGCTTCTGAAATTTTTTTAGTACAGCATTTTTTGCACTTGCTTCCACATGGGTCTTTCAGTAAAAACTTATTTTTCTTGTCTTCTAATTTTTGTTTTTTTCTGTTCTGTAAAGACGTACTAAATCTTCTTCGTTTACGTAGCTGTCCCGATTTTGTATATAAACTGGCTTTTCGATTTTCGGATTGCTCAATTGCAGCATCAATCATGTTATCGACAATTTCGGTAACCAAGTCGGTAACATTATCCTGGATATTGTTATTTGAATTCGTATTTATAGTGTTTTCAGGACGAATAACTATGTCTTGATGGATAATAATAGTCGAAGGATGCCTAGGTTCCTCATTTTCTGTTTCTGAGGTTGATGAACTAGGCGACGATGGAATCACAAAATCTGGATCATTCTTTTCGCAATTTTTTGTTAAGCGGGAGTTACGTCTTTCGAAACGGAAGTCTTTATAAAAAAAAACTTTTTATTTCAAAAGTACAAAATTACAATGATTCTAATATACTAGCGAAAATTAGGATACAACGATCTTAACTGCGTTAAGTACAAAACTAGAATGACTAAAACTAGAGGGTTGGCCTATTTATACAAAGAGGTTATCATTAGAAAGTAAACATTAAGGGTAATTAAGATAAGTGCATTTCTTAAATTCTAGCAACATAACTCCTCCCTCCTTAAGTCTCGGAAAAGAGAGGTTGACGCTTTTGAGTTTTCTTGAAGTTCAATATCGGCGGGCCTCTGGTTTTTTGGTGTTTATTCGGATTTGCCAAAAATACCAGATAATGCTTCCAGATATTAGGATAAGTATTACAACAATGCAGATTATAAAGCTTGGAGTCCAATAAGTGGCATTGAATTTTGCATATTATGAAATTTTAGTGTAGAAATTATTTTGTTTGTTTTTGGGAGATCCTTGTGGTTGACGGTTTGCAAATGAATTTGTGTATTTATATTTGGATTTTCTTGAAATTTTAATTTGGGAGTTTCCAAGCTGAAGAAGATGTCTGAGGATTCTTCTTTCTTAAACAATTGTCCGTTTATTGTAGTAGAACAATTATTTAAACTAATTATGGTTGGCTTTGTTATAGAAGTATATTTTCTTTGTCCTAGGCAATTGCTCTTGATTAGCGTTGCATTGGCTGGAATTATTAGTACTTCATTTTTGCTTATGCGAAGTACGCTGGTAGTGGTAAACTGTATGTTGACAACTGGACAGGTATTTTCGTTTGTTTGCAAAATTTTCACAACACAGGCGTTGTCGACTGAGAGGGCTTCTCTGGTACATATGAAGGTGTTTTCAATTTTGGGACACTCTTCCAGTGTAGAATAATATTCTTCTTTTGCAAGCAACAAGAATGGTTTGGGATAATTATTGTTCGATTAAGGATAGGAATAGGATATATTTTATATAATTCAAATAGAGTTGGTGTAATAATTGGTATATGTATTGCAAAAATTACATTTTTATTAATTATTTTTACTTGAGGACTCATTATTTTGTAATAAGAAATTAGTTTGGAAAATTTGATAAGGTTTGCTGATGGAATGCGGTTAATCACTTCATTAAGTTGGAATTCATTTAATATAGTCTTATGCATAATATTTAATTTTGCAAAACTAATGGCATTCTCTATACTTTGTTAGAGTAGATTTCATTTTTAGTAATTGAATGTTAATGTTATCCAAAATTAATGACAAATAGAGAGTTTCTGCTAATGTCGTCACATTGGCGTCAATTTCTTTAATTTTTTCTTTTATTAGTAATTGGTTATTTTCTATCATTAAAATATCATTTTTGTAAGTTTCCGTTACGTTAGAAAGGATTGAAATTGAAATATTTTAATTTTTTTTTAAAATTTTTATATAATTGTCATATTTTTGTTCGTCATCGGCATCTAATGTGCCAAAAGCCATTTATTTATATTTCCTACAGCGTTTATTAAACCTCTTTTTTTTCATGAAATTCGTTAAATATTAAAGTATTTCTTTGAAGTGATTGTAAAAGATCGTTTGTTTGGTTTTTTTTCTTTTACCATATCAGAGAAGTATTCGTTACGTTTTTAGAAAATAGAGTTTGGTTTGCATAATTTAATGTTACTTGAAATTCGTTAAGGCACTTGTCTATTTGTGAAATATTAATATGATAATAAATAACATGATGATTATTAGTAATGTATGATTTCCGAGGACGACAGGGAGAATGGGATTATTTAGTTCTCTTCCCTCGAAGGACCATGCTATGTCTAGAAGAATTGGTAGAAGTAGAAGCAGTTTTGTCATCGTCTGAAACAAAACGTTGTGGTTTCAGATTTTGCAGATGAATCATGCGTTTTTGAGCAATTAATTTAGTGGGAAAAGCTTCGACAGGGGTTTCTAATTTTTTATATTTGTTTGTTTCTTTCTTTTTAGATATTTAATAGGGAATGTTTTCTCAAAGATAGGTTTAGACGTGTCTATTTTTATATTTTCGACGCGATTTTCATTTCTCTTATCCAGAATATTTTGTTGTTGTTTTAATAATTGGGTGTTTAATTGATTTTTCATTATTTTAATTCTTTCAGAATGTTCTTGGATAAAGTGGGTGATTTTTTCTTCTTCTGAAAGTTCTAAAGGTTTTTTATAATCTAATTTTCCTTTAATTACTTGAAATGGGGTATATTTTGAAGTGCTATGAGTCGTATTGTTGTAAGACAATAGGGCATAATTCATTAAATTAAAAATATTTTTTTTTGGGTTTTTCATTTTTAATTGCTAAAATGATTTCGTTGATAGTTGAGTGGAATCTTTCGACATATGAATTTGAGTTGGGTTATGAGGGGTACAATAATGCAATTCGATGTTATGAAGACTACAGAAATTTTGTACGTTTTCATTTTAAAGGAAGTCCCGTTATCGGTGGTGATTTTTCTGGGTAGGCCGTAATGATTAAAATATTTTAACAGGTTTTCGATTACCTCAGGGCCATGCAAAGTTGTTAGGGGTAGGCTTGTCCTAGTTTAGAAAAACTGTCTAATATTGTTGAAAAGTTTGTGTTATGTGTTTTGTATATGTCTATATAAATGTGATCGAAGGGTTCATATCCTAAAGGGTAGGTTTAAATACTAATTTATTTGGATGCCGTTCATACTTAGTTTTTGACATATTCGCATAAATTTACGTATGTTTTAAATCGTCTTCTAAATTGGGCCAATAAAAGTGTTTCTTAAGAGAAATAATATTTTCTTGTAGACCGCGATGTGTGGTTTGTTTCGGATAATATTTTATTTTTTGTTGTTGTTCATCTTTGTCTGTTATGTCTTCTAAAAGGTCGCGAAATGTACAGTTTGAATGCGTTATTTTTGAAATAGGTTTGAAAAATTTTGAGTATAATTGGTTCTAAAGTTAAGTTTTTAAAGACAATGCAGTATGTTTTGTTAGGATAAAATTTTCTTTAATGACTTTGCATAGTCTATTTCAGGTGGTCATTAGGAGGAAGATAATTAATCTGTTTTATCGAAGATAGAATGTCTTTCGATTTTTAACTTATTGTTAGAGGAGTATCTAAAAATAATTTGGTTTTTATATATATTTAAAGATTTATTTACTAGGGTGCTCCTTGACTGGGTTTTCATGACTTGAGTGTATGGTTTGTGTCTCTGTTTTGTCTTTACTATTAGATGGATAAGGTGATTTAATTTGAATGTCAGAATTATATTTATATTGTTTTTTTGTTTGTTGGGTTTTCTGTGAGCATATCAAGTATTTCGTCTAGGTCGTTATTGTTAAGTTCAGGGGATACTTCTGCGGGGTCGATTTGTGGAATAATTGACATTTGATCATCTTAATGGCGTTAATTTGGCAGGGTATGCGACTAAGGGCGTCGGCATTTGTGTTGGATTTGCCTTTTTATAGATAATTTCATAGTCATATTCGGCTAATTTTAGTCGCCATCTTACAAGTTTGGAGTTTGGTTCTTTAATTGAAAATAACCATTGTAAGGGTTTGTGATCGGATATGATCTTGAATTTTTTGCCAAAAAGGAGGGTCTGAAATATTTTGTTGCCCAAACGATCGCCCATAATTCTTTTTTAATTGTAGAATAATTACATTCGGCAGCGTTTAACGTTCTAGAGGCGTAGCAATAGGTAGGTCTTTACCTACAGGGCCTTGTGAAAGTATTGCTCCTATGGAAAGTTTGAAGCGTCTGTGGTAAGAACAAAAGGTTTAGAAAAGTCAGGGTGTTGAAGTATTGGGTCATTTGTTAACATTATTTTGCATTTTTCGAATGCTTGAACAAATTCAGGGGTATTTCTCGACTTTCACGTTTTTCTTTAAACATTGGGTTAAGGGTTTTGTTAGCTTAGCAAAGTTTTTAATAAATTTACGGTAATAGCCTATCAGACCAAGAAAGGATTTTTTTTCTTTCGGGTTTTTTGGAATAGGAAATTTAGAATTGCTTCAATTTTCTTAGGGTTAGGTTTAATTCCTTCGGGCGTAATAACATGGCCTAAAATTCGACATTTTTCTTTAAAAATTCGGATTTATCTAATTGTTTTTAAGTTGTTGTTTTGGAGTCGTTGGAAAACAAGTTTTAAATTTGATATATGTTCTTGCAAGGATGTAGAGAAAATGATTATGTCGTCCATATAGACTAAACATGTTTTTCCTTGAAGATCTCTTAAAACATTGTCCATTACTCGCTGAAATGTAGCGGGGGCATTTTTTAATCCAAATGGCATTCGTAAATATTCGTAATGACCATTTTCTACGCTGAAAGCTGTTTTGGAATAGAGTGGGGATCCATTTCGATTTGGTGGAATCCGGACGCTAAGTCTTAGTGTCGTGAAAAATTGACTTTTCCGAGTTTATCAAGGATATCAGTAATATTAGGAAGGGGTAACGATCGTCAATTGTTTTTTCATTAACTTTTCTATAATCGATTACAATTCTCCATTTTTGTTTACCAGATGCATCGATTTTTTTTGGTACTATCCACACAGGGGAAGACCAAGGACTTGAAGAGGGTCTTATAATACCATCAGATAGCATTTGACTAATTTGCTTTTGGACTTCTTGTTTATGGACATAGGGATATCGATATGATTTTGTGTGAACTGGAATTTCGTCAGAAGTTTCGATTTTATGTTTGACTTGACTTGAAAAGGTTAGTTTATCATTTGGTTTATGCAAAATATTGGGGAACTGCGCTAAGAGCTTTTTTAGACACGATGACTCTTCGTCATTGAGATGGTCAGATCGAATAAAGGAAAAGTTATTATTTCTGTCTTCATTGGGTGAATTATCGATATAATTAATTTCACAAATTTGCTCTAGGTTATAGATTTCGTTTTCACTTGCGTTAAAGGGTGTGCATTTTTTTTCGATGTCGTGAGAGTTAAATATAATAAGATTACTACGGCATAGGAGATTTCTTATTTCTAAAGTGACGAAATTACTTTTTACTTTTAAAAGTGATGCGGGAATTTCGATGCTTTCATTTTTTATGTAGGGCATATAAAGTTCAGTGTCGTCAGGAAGTGTTGTACGGATCTTTTTTAAAACGATATTGTTGGGTGGAATTTCGACCTTTTGTATTTCGAAATTTTTCTATATTTAAGAGGTATATAAATATGTTCATTATAGAGACACTGATTAGAGAAATCTATATTTAGGTTTAGTTTTCTTAAGTCGCGAATACCTAAAATACCATCGAAATAATCGTGAAAGCAAAAGAATAAATTCTAAAAGGTGTATTTATATTAAATTCTTGCAAAAGTGGAATATTTGCTTTACTTTGGGTTTTAGTTTTCCCGATGCATGTTACAAGGGTGTGATTTGAATTAAATATTTTGTCGGGGAAAATTTTTTGTTCTGCGAGGATGGGTCGAAGTAAAGAAGTATGAGATCGGTATCTATTAAGAGTTTTAAGGGTGGATTGCAAATTTCGATATATGGAAGGGAGTTGTCTTGAAAGGCGTTAATATCTAGGTATGACTGTCCTTTTGGGAGGCGTTTAATTGAAAATTTGAAATGGTTTCAGAATTTTCTTCTATATATTGATCTTCTTGATAAAAATTGTCATCTGTATAAAATCTTGGGTTTCTGAAAGGTCTTGTTCTTGGGGATCAAGATATTCGTTATTTTGTTCGAATGTGTGGGGAGTATTTTCGTTATGCGCGAAATCTATCGAAGGGTTATTATTTTCAAGATGGGTAATTTCAGTAAATACCAGTGGATTTGCATGGGGATTGCGTTGCCAATTATTTTGTAGAGGTCTTTGAAAAGATTGGGGATGCCTTCAGGTGTGATGCTTACACCGGACATTGGTTTTGGCATGTCTTGAGGTTTTGGATTTTTGTTAAAGACATTTTGTGGTTTACCAAATACTTGTTGATTAGTTGGAAACTTTGTTGGACTGGTCTAGGTTGAATATTAATTGGTTGACTTGGAAAATATTTTGTATTGAAATGACTTGGGGTTATGAATTCTGCTAAAGAGTGGTTATTTCATTTGTCATTTAGGTGAATTTTGAAAATTAGTTTTTGGTAATTGAATTTTAAATTGGGTGGGATTTCGTAACATTTGGGATCTATTAGCAAGTTGTTGTTCGATTAGTGAATGATTTAAGATAAGGTCGTATGTATCGTCTAAGTCTTTAGGTTGATTTATCATAAGTATAGTTCTTAAATCTGAATTTACATTTGCTAATAATACGGTTACTGCTGTTAATTCGTTTTGTTCAATTAGGGCTGTTTTGGTTGCTTGTACTAAATTTTCAGTACTTATTTTTAAATTAATTCTATTTTTAAGGAGTTTTATTCTATCGAGAAAATCTAATACAGTTTCGTTTTTATTTCGAGTTAGAAAATTTAATTGCTGAGATAATGTGTGTCTATTTACTTTGTCTCCAAATTTATTTCTAAGTTCATTTTTAATAAGAGTCCAGCTTGATAATTCTGGGTGACAAAGCAGAAAATCTCCGGCTTCATCAATAATTTTTGAACAGATTGTGGCAAAAACAAATTCGCGTAAACTTTCGTCAATTGGACTGTTATACCTATCATAAAATTTATCAATGGCTTTAATAAAAAATTCTAAATGTTCGGGTTTTCCCGTAAAAGGTTTAAGTGTGTGAGCGATTTCCTTAGCTGCGCTTAAGGTCGCCATTTCGTTATTAAGTATTTCAGAGATATTTGTTAAATTTTCCTCTGTTAGGTTAAGTGTAACTTGAGGTAATGACATAAGATAAAAATATTTTTTTAAAATAAAATATCAAAACAATAAAATTGGAAAATTGCAAAAACAATAAATATACCAATTTTACAAAAAAATGGGGTGGTAAAGGAATTGTCACTTACAATCGTTGATCGGTTGCAACAGTGAAATTCTTGGACCATATGTTTTACAGTTGTGGTTGGCAGGTTCTCTTCACAAACAGTTGAAACTGAAGATCTTTGGCACTATGCAGGAATGGTTCTGGCTTCTCAAAGGGCACTAGAAGATCTTGAAGAATTCTACCGGGTGACTGCGCCAGTTACGTCTTTCGAAACGGAAGTCTTTATAAAAAAAACCTTTTTATTTCAAAAGTACAAAATTACAATGATTCTAATATACTAGCGAAAATTAGGATACAACGATCTTAACTGCGTTAAGTACAAAACTAGAATGACTAAAACTAGAGGGTTGGCCTATTTATACAAAGAGGTTATCATTAGAAAGTAAACATTAAGGGTAATTAAGATAAGTGCATTTCTTAAATTCTAGCAACATAACTCGGGTTTTAGCGTTTTTTTCTTTAAATTCCTTTAATTTACTGGCCAGTTCTTTATTTTGCCTTGCTAGCTGCAACATTCGCATAGATCTGCTATTAGTATTAGCAGCCATTGCCCTAAAAATAAAGGCTATTTTACCAAACGAAAAGGCTACGAGTAAAAAAATAATTTCCAGAAAAATAATTGTTGGCATAGATCAAAATATATTCAAAATGGTTTTCTAGGTATAAATTATCTGACATTAAAGAATTGGTACCTAAATAATATGTTTTTCATTTTTTTTTATCACAACATAGATCATAAGTATGGATAGCTACCAATTTACATCAAGAGAATGTTATTATATTTTGGTTCATACTGTGGTATTATTTTTTGTTTTACATTGTAATTACAGTTTAAAAACTTATCTTTTAGAAATGAAACTCCGTATCTCCAGAATATTGCCTATTTACGTAAGAAAATCATTAAACACAGAAATTATAATAAGAATCCTAAATATTCTAATACTACAATTTTAGTACACAAACTAACGGAACACAAACAAAAACTAATGCAACACAAAGCTTTAACGAGTTTTTAGCTTCTTGTGTCTAGGTATGGAATATCAATAAATTTACAATTTACTCACCTTCTTTTAAAGTCCTCCATAGTGTGGGTATCACTTTAACAATACAATAAGGGTACCGTTTATTTATTTCTAAAAGAACAATAATACTCACTGTCCCAACAAAAGCAAACAAATAGATTTTAGAGGTTATCTGTCAAGCGTCAAAATACTAGATTGCGCGGCAAAGCCGGTGTTAAATCAATTAGACGTATCTACTTCATTGTTAAGTAAATATGTCGCATGTACGTTATGTTAGGTTCATTTGTCGTATTTGAAGTGCAAATACGACATATATACCTAAAAATATGCAGTTTGGACAATTTTGCTTAACAAAGTGAACATAATTTCTCATACGACAAAGAAATAATATTGTTTGCTGGCCAGTAATGAATGTTTTACGACATTTTGATCTAACAAATAGATGTAAAGTTTTGATATGATGTGAAATACCAGAAAATCTCAAAATTGCCAAAAGGTGCAGATACGACTCTTATTCTTAACACGGCAGTATACTGGTTGCAAGGTTTAGGATATTTCACTCTGCAATTCATTTAAAATTAAAAATATTGATAAATTCGTTATGGCGTGTTGTATTCTACATAACTTTTTAATTCGGAAACGCCAAGAGAATTACGCCCCGTCAAATTGTTTTTATACAGAAGAACGCGAAACGGACGAAGATGGTTAAAATGCAAAACAGCACACTATACATTTACAGCGTGGTCCTAACAGAAACTCATCGGAAGAAGCAAAACGGGTTCGCAATTTATATATTGAATATTTTAATAATGAGGGGTGTGTACCCTGGCAAAAGAACTTTGTTTAATACTTTTCTCAAAATTTATAATAATTATAATAAATAAATACCGTACTGTGTTAGTCGTTACTTGTTGGAAATCCACATCAAATATTATGAATAAAACGAAAAAGTTTCAAATTTCCACAATTTTAATTGTTCGATATGACAATTGTTTCACAACACTGTGGCTTCATTAGGTAATACCAAGCGAACATCTGATAAAGGATAAAGCCACAGTGTGGTGAAACAATTGTCATATCAAACAATTAAAATCGTGGAAATGTAAAACTTTTTCGTTTTATTCATTTTATTTAGTAAATAAATACCCAAATATGTTTTTCTAAATTTTCGCTATCACTTACCTGACAGTACAAAGTGGAATCTTCCTTAATATTGCTAACCCTTTCCCTTGGTGTCTCCTGGTCTATCAAAAATAATAAATGTTCAAAATACCAAAGGTGGGGTTTATGAATGTCATCAATTCCGGAATCCGACTTCTTACTTGAATTAACTTTTTTTAATTCCTTTTTAAAACAGCCCCTTAGAGAATCAATTTTTTTCTTAACAGTGTTGATGTTGCAAAATTATCAACTTGTTTTAATTACACAATCATTTCTTCGTAGGCTCTATTTTTTTTATCGCGATCACTGTACTCGACAGACTTAATTTTCCAAAGGCACGGGAAGCTTCTATAAAGTTCCATAAATTCAACTACAAACTCTTTCGTGTATTGCCTTAAATCAGTCATGATATTAATTAATTAATAAGTACTATTTAGAGAAAACACATTCAACTGATACTGGAAAAGTCCGCCGTTCTTAACTGTGACGAGCATACACCTAAAGCCGGCGCCACACGATGCGTCCAACCATTGGATCCAACGTTCGACACAATTTTTTGCACTTTAGCATTTGGCAAATGTGTCTGCTACACTATAGGCAAAACGTCCTTTCCAACATTGGAACAAACCTTGCAACAAAGCTTGGTGTATCGCTGTCAGTGGCTGTTTCGTTTCACTTCTTTATATTAAAATTTTAAAAATGATAATGAAGACGTAACAACTGCAGTCGTTGCTGCTTCCATGGTAGTTTTATATTGTGCAAAATTATTGCAACAGAAAAAAAGGCGTACTAGAAGGTGGTGGATGTTATCTTTAAATAAAAGCAGATAAATTTTGCCCCAGATATTGAATTGTAATATATTGTAGATATAATGGCTTAAACATGCTTGCGGATTTAAAAAGAGAACCTTCTAGAAAATTTGAAAACTTTTGTCGAATGTCAGCCGAAGACTTTGAAATAATATTAAATTAAATAGGACCAAAAATTATAAAAAAAGATACAAATATGCGAAAAGCTATTCCTATACAAGAACGTTTAGCAATAACTCTTTTGGGCCAGTGGAGACAGCTATACGAGTCTTGGTTATTTATTCAAAGGATCACACCAGGTGATCAGCTTTATTGTACCTGAAGAGTGTAAGGCCATCAATGAAGCATTTAAGAATGAAATAAAAGTAAGTATTATTTAAGTATCTGTTTTTATTTAATAATAAAAAATATTACAAAATAATAAAAGTAATAATCGTTCTAAATAAAACAAAATAACATATTAATAAACCAACATTCTAGGTTTAAAACACAGAAAAAAATGTATTTACCAAAAATGATAATTGTGTTACCTAAATATTATTTTAATTTTGTCACTATTAAAGTTGAAATAAAAGTTGCTAAAGAAGAAACCGACGGATTTGGTAAATTTTCATTGTCATTACATGATGAGGGGATACCGTTTATAGAGGAATTGATGGGAGCTTTTTGCACAAAATGGGTATAAAGCCGCGTACAGACCGGATTTCCAACCTAGACCAACGCCAACGGCACATGTGCTGTCGTTGGCGTTGGAATTGGAAGGCATTGGAAAGAATTTGTCAAGAACATCGTCCACACCGGATTTTCAGTGTTGCATTGTAGACCGTTGAGGTTCAGTGTTTTCCTATACTTTTTCGTGATGTCGTCGAGCGAAAGTGATGAGGATTTATTGTGTGCAAGTGCAGGATTTCTGGTTGTACATAGTTGACTCAACACAAAAAATAAGAAACGGAGACGCAGACGCTGGTGGATGACAACACCGTTTAAAAACAGGAGTTCCTACAGTGCAAGTAATTTAATGGATGAACTCCGGAATGAAGACACTGGTCATTTTAGAAACTTCTGCCGAATGACCCGAGAAAATTCATCATCTATTCGAGGATCCTCGCTTCTCACTTTTTTCAAGGGTTTATTTGGTGTAACTACTTTAGATTTAACTATTTCATTATTTGGTTCAACTTGTGTGTATGCTTGTACTTGTGTATTTTCGATAATTTCTTCGCCTTTCTGAATATTTCCATTATTTTCTTTCTGTAAGTCTGATAGCATGTCTTCTGATTGAGTGTTTTCGGCCAAATCAATCTCCTGAAAACAGATAATTAAGAAATAATTACCAAGTCCACTGTGTTCATGATTTTGAAACATTTTTTGTGTAGTTGCAATAACGTAATCTTCGCTAATACCCATATTTTTGAACTGATCCGATAACTATAGTTACCCTGAACCGAACTAGTTTGCTCCTATCATGCTTTACAATTTTGTAGTAATATTTAGACTTTTATTTTTGTACCTGTCTTTTTTATTACCTATTTTATTTTATTATAAAACTCAAGACGTTCTTTCAGCTACCCGAAACATCAGAGGATTGGCTTAAAGTAGCTCGCCAATATGAAGAAACTTGGAATTTTCCTCATTGTCTCGGTGCCCTGGATGGCAAACATGTACAAATACAAGCACCATTTTCCAGTGAAAGTAATTATTTTAATTATAAATCAACATTTAGCATTGTCCTTTTTGCACTTGTTGACGCTGATTACAACTTTTTATATGCTGATATTGGATGTCAGGGAAGAATTTATGAGGAGAAATACAACTTTATTCAAAAGACTTGAAGAAAATTCTTTTAATTTTCCAAATCCAGATGTTTTAACAGGAAGGAAAAACCTGTTCTGTATGTTTTCGTTGCTGATGAAGCCTTTCCTTTGAAAGATAATATTTTAAAACCATACCCAGGTTCTCATCAAAAAGGATCCCCTAAGCGAGTATTCAATTATAGACTTTCACTAGCAAGAAAAATAGTTGAAAATGTATTTGGTATATTATCTGCGGTGTTCCGAGTTTTAAGGAAGCCAATGTTATTAGAACCACAAAAAGCAGAGAATATTGTTATAGCATGCATTTACTTAAACAATTATCTAAGAAAAAAACAATCTTCGAAACATGTGTATAGTCCAAATGGAAGTTTTGATTGCGAGATAAATGGGCAAATAATAAAGGGGTCATGGCGATAACAATCCGATTGTCAAACTGGATTAACCCCAATTCCAAAAGTAGCTCGAAAATCGGCCACAAGTGCTGAACAAATACGAGCTGAGTTTGCCGAATATTTTACATCCAACGGATCTTTACCTTGGCAAAATGATTATGCGTAGAAAAGGTATCCCTTCTGTATTGTACCAACGATGTATTTTTAATATATTGTATTTATTTTGTATTTTAGGCACCCTTTTCGGCAAGAGATGCAATCCTTTGGGGGTTTAAGTGATCCTGGGTCTTGGATGTTTATAATATTTATTAAGTATTCTATGCTTACTTATTATGTTTAAAGAATAAATTTAAATTATACTTACAGTTTCAGTGTCTTTTGTTTTTCTTGGACGAAATTTGATATTCAGGAACTGCATAGCTTGAATGCAAACCAATTTGATTTGTATAAATCTTCTGTTCCCATTCCAGAAAACGTTGTATTTTCACGGCGAAGTTCTTGGCGGTAAGAGGTTAATAAACTTTCATTCTTTTTTAACTTCTGAGATCTCGCAGTTAAATTCTTTTGCTATAAGTTGCCAAATGTCTATTTTTTTTTCGCCAATTTAAATTGCGAATTATTAGGGTCCCACAAAATAAGATTATCCCTATAAATTTCGATTAATTTTAAACACATGTCTTCTGCCCACTCCATATCAAAATAATAATTATTTCGGTACGCACGTCACAACTGTTTTCGATCTATTGAAAACTGAAAATAGTCGCAAATCGCGTCCACACCAAACTAGACAAAATCAGGCTTCCTTTTGATGTTACCGCCCGACTACCGAACGCTAGCCAACGCCAAGGTTCCCGTTGGAAAGCATTGGAATCGATTCGCCGCCGCCGTACACACCAAAACCAACGCGTTCCAACAGATTTCACATGTGCCGTTGGCTAGCGTTGGAAATCCGGTCTGTACGCGGCTTAAGGGGGACTTGGAAATGATGGTTGTATAAATGGTGTAGGAGATGGGCCGGGAGTATTTGATTTACTGGAGCCTGAAAAAGTATGAGGAGTGATAGGATCAAGTTCCATACCGAGAGTTTCATACTCGGCTGCAAACACTAGGTTGTCGATTTTATTTTGTAAAATCAATCTGGTTCTAGGTGGTAGCTTTCTTAGCTTTTAGCTAATAGTTGGCCATACAATGCAGCTGTATCCTAATGATTTAGTCTTTCCCTTTTCGTTAAATTTTGAAGTGCTGCACTTGCTACTTTTAAATGGGTTGCTACCTTAGTCGGATTATTAAAATTAGTTGTTCGTATTCTTTTGTTGGAGGTTTCAGGCTTTTGGAACTGATCTTTCGGATTTTTCTTATTTGTGTTTAAAATTGTATTTTCAGCAATAGCAGTTTCTTCCTGATTTTGTGGCCCATGCTGAGTCAGCTCCACCAACTCATTTTCTGCTTCCTGATTTCTAGTTTCAGGTACTGCAACGTCTTTTGGGTCATCATTCTAAAAAGTATAATTGGACATTAAAAAAATATTTATTATGCATAAATGTTAAAAAAATTAAAAACCTTTAATTTCAAAATTCTTTTTTTATGTCCGGCCCGGCCATAAAGTACTATAGGCCCTTGGTATACTGGAATTTCCACATTGTGTGGGTGCCATAGACGGGAAACATAATATTTTGCAAGCTCCATTTAATACCGAATCTGAATTTTTTAACTACAAGAAATCATTCAGCATTGTACTTATGGCTTTAGTGAATTCAGAATATTGCTTTACGTTTGTTGATGTAGGTGCGCAAGGAAGAATGAACGATGCAGGCGTTTTTGCAAATACCAAACTGTATCATAAAATTGTCCGCAAGAAACTTTCACTATCACCAGCTGAACCTTTACCCGGACGCCAAACATTTGTACCATACGTTTTTGTGGGGACGATGCATTTCCCCTAAGCAGTTCTCTTTCAAAACCCTTTCCAGGAACTTATGCCAAGAGTAGTATTGAAAGAATTTTTAACTATCGTATTTGTCGTGCACGTAGGATCGTTGAAAATGTATTTGGAATTATGGCATCAGTATTTCGAATATTAAGGGCACCTATGCTACTACAACCCGAAAAAGCTGCTTTAATCAGCATGACATGCGCTTTACTTCACAATTTTTTACGCAAAAGTAAAACGTCCAGGAACAGGTACACTCCACCTGGTACTTTTGACAGTGAAATAAATGGACAAATATCGTAAGGGGCATGGAACAAGGATAATAGCAACATGGGATCGTTTACTGCACTGTCCAATAAGCCCAGAAAACCTTCTCAAGGAGCAAAAGACATTCAAAAAGAATTTGCTGAATATTTTATTTCAAATGGTGCAGTGGAATGGCAAAATGATATTAACTAGTAATATGTATGGTGTTTCATAATATGTAGGGTTCATAATATGCATATACTTCTTTTAGAAATAAGTAAAACATATAATGTATTTAACTTTAGTATAATAAATATACTTACTTCTGTACCTAGGGATAAAATTTTATCTTTCGTTACCCTTATAAATCTGTCAATGGCATTATATGCAAACCAACAAGGTTTAAATATATCGTCAGCTCCTGATTCTGTTGTAACCGAATCCACCACTTTTTTTTTCTTAGCATTCTGTAAGAAAACAAAAGCGACTTTTTTTCTTCAGTTCTGCCATTGGCACGTTAATGCTCATTTCTTTAGATATATCAAGCCACGCATCGTTTAGGGCATTTCTGTTTTTGTGCCCTGGATGTTTGGCTTTTCATAGAACGGAATCTTTTTCATAAATTTCTATAAATTCAATAATAAGTGTGTTGTTCCATTCCATATTTTAAAAGAGAATAATGCCATTTAGGCCTTGCAAGCTACCAGTTGGTGAAAAAAATTCGTACAGGGCAAACTCAGTGGGAAATAGTAGAAAAAGAACCGTACACTTAATAATTTGCATTTTGAAATTCATAAAACAGTAGCAAGTATAAGCTAAGAGAAAACTTTTTGCTTAAAATACTTAGAAAATTAACTAACTTTAGTATTTTATTTAGTATTACAACAAAATTTGGCAACATGGCCAATATAAGTTAAATGGATATAAAAAAACACCTTTTCTCTAATTTAACTGACCTTGTAGTACTGACTGTTTTTGAGATAGCATGGTACATGGTATTTAGGATACCCTGTATAACAATTTTTATAATGCTTACATTTATTTTTTTATTTCGAAATTAGTGAATTTCTCAAAAACTACTTTACTTTGAAAAAACAAATAACTCCTAGTTATTTCGATTGTAAAGAGCTTCAATTTTACTAATTTTTTTACCGTTTGCATTTTTTTGTACGGAATTAAAAATCAAAAACAAAAAAAATATTTTGCGTTTCATACTAAAAAATTTTAAGATTATGTTAAAAAAAGATTTAAAAAAAGGTTGTTGAGCTTTTAATTATCTATAACTTCTATATTTAACTTTTTTTATATCATGAATATTTACGCCGCAAATCACAAAAAAAAGTTTTTCACCCCTTTCCACACCTACAAACATTCAGCTGTCGGATTTTATTCCCCAGCATTTGTAACACCTTTTTCTACAATTTTCTGATGAGTTTGCCCTGTAAGGATTTTTATTTAAATTGATTACTCTTTAAATTAAAAGGAATGGAATTAACAGGCTATCTAAAATTAACTTTTATATTATTAAATTTATTAATAATATAAAAATTAAAACAGGCGTGTCCCTGGCTACAATTTTGCGGAATATACTCATTAAACCTTTTCCTTTTTTAAATTAGTTCGCTTGGCCTAATTATCAAGTTTTTCAACGCAGAATATGATCAAACTTAATAATGATTACATACATAACGAATACTAAGTACTCAAAATTGTTTTACTTACCTACTTTTTTTATTTTTTACGTAAAGACTATTTAATTTAATTAGAAATAGCACGAGTCACGACAAGCATCGGAAAATAAACGTTTTTTTTTTGGCGTCACTGACTCTAACCTAAACGCAGACCAACTGTCAATCCTCGTGTGGCAGTATCTCCAACATGTGGCCAACATTGGAAGCTTCCTTTGAAGCGTGTCAAATTTACCGACTTCGGCCCGAACGTTGCGTATGACCAACGTTGGACACATGTTTGTCACGGCTACACGATGCGATAAATCGCTGTGCGACCAACGTTGGAAGGTATTCGACACATCGTGTGGCGCCGGCTTAACCGACTTGTCGGTACACGTTCAAAACGGACGGTTAAAACCAAGCACCGGCAGATATTTTTGAACGCCGACAAGAAGGACGGTTTTCGGCCATACACACGCATTTTTACCCGAACAGTTTTACCCGTGCGGATAAATCTGCCAAAAAAGAACGACGTCTGTGGGGGCCTTTATAGGTGTTAAAAATTTCATCTGTGAGAACTGACTAAAAAATTTTCGGTATGGTAGACAGGTGAGATATGCCACGGTAATTCCTGATAACCGACTTGTCACCCGATTTAAAAACAGGAATAAGATTGGAATTTTTCGACGTTGTAGGGAAGTACCCGGTATCCAACGATTTTTGGAACAGAGTTTTTAGTGGGATTACAAGAGAAGAGCAGCATGATTTTAATATTAAAGGTGGAATGCCATCGGGGCCGGAATTTTTGCATAAAATATACCAGATGACTTAGAATGGGCACTGCCTTACATTAGAACGGCATGAAGTTTTTGCGCCACCTAGCGACTGGATGCAGTACTAATATGTATAAAGCGCGGGAAAACCCGGTATATTTCGTATTTTTCGAGGCATTTTTTTAAATAAAAGAAGGACTAACAATTTGTCCAATTTAAAAGGTCAATAGTAAGAAGGCTCAACATTAATTTTTATGTATTGAAATTTTAACATGGACAAAGTTAATTTTTCTTTTATTTGAAAATAAGCAACATTTAAAGGTTTAAGGTGAACAAAAATAAATAAAACTATTGTTTCTTAAAAAACTTAGAGGAAATTTATTCTTTTCAATATAAAAAGGGAACCTAGTTGATAGTGCTATCAAAAATTTTCTATACAAATTCCATCAGAGCTGTTAAGTTAAAAACTCATTTTGTCTCTCAAAAATACAAATTTTAGTTCAATTAGCAAGAAAATTATTAAAATGCAAAAAGCAGCAGAGCTACAAATATTAATTACATATTCTAATATGGCTAATATTTAATATATAGTCACAATTACTGCAAATTGTATTTATCCATTGGTGTTTCATTTTACTTTTTTCATATTTTACTTTTCCCACATTGCCGAGCTTGGAAAAAATCTAAATTAAATTGTTGGTCCCTAAACGTCAAATTCTTCTTACAAGTGTCACAACTATTTTTTTAAATCTTTTTGGCTATGAAACAAGATATGTATTGATAGGTACATTTAGCAATTTTAGTTTGCTCTGCTCTTAAAACCACTGATGGTATTTCAACCTCAGGATAAACTTCAATTTGTTGAACCCTTGCAATAACTTCACCAGTTAAAAATTTCCTTAAATTATGTAGAAGTCCCTCATTGCTATCCTCCTCACAATTCGCTCCTGGTGAATGAGTTGACATGAAAATATTTAACATAAGTGCTTTAAAAGATGACATAAAGTGTAAAACACTTGGATTGTTTTCGCGATAAGCATAAGCTCGAACGGAACCAAACAAGTTTTCTAGCGCATCTTGCTGGATTACTCTAGAGAGAATATACATTTATTATACAAATTCAATATTTTTTGACACAGATATATAAAACCTTTTAAAGAGTAAATGATATTTTTAAGTGACGGAACAATAATACATTTTTTTTTATTTGGACAAAAAAACTTCATTGTTTTAATGATTTTGATAGCATTATACCAAAAAGAAATGTGGCCGGTCATCGTAGTCACTGCAGATTTTAATGGTTTTCCGGGTATATCAATTTTTTGCTGGAGTTTAAACTGTCAAAGGGTTTGTCCAGAAAGAGAATTAGATGGGCTGTGTCAACTGCTTTTGAATCAAGGTTCACTTGCGAATATGCAAGGACATAATATATTAGTATAAGGTTAGAAAGAAATATAGTTGTTATTCAAGTATTTAATAAAAATGTATTAATATATTTGAAAAAATTGGTGAGAGACGTTTTGGTGAATTTAAAGGCCAGCATTTAATACCTACATTAAAATGTTACTAAAACATTCATATCTAAGAAACTACCCAGTGCATTAAAGTAATTTTATCTGCAAATACAGTAGCAAAGCATTCTCAATTCTATACCATTATTTAGTAAATGTGTTATTTAAATTAGAAATAGTTTGGCTAGTGAAACTAAAAGAGCTTTTTTAGTATTTTGCAAGCAAGCAAATAGTTTAACTTCTAAACCTTTTTTTTTCGTAAAACGTTTCTCACTTATTTGTTTATAATGTTAAATTCTGATTAAATTTATCAAATAAGTGATAAAACACCTAAAATAATCCATCGAAATTGTAAATCCGTCAGAAATAATTTACAAATTCTAAGCATTTACATATAAAAACAAGCATATAATATGAACTTACTCCAACCAACAATCTTCTTCATCAATGCTCCCACTTGGTGGGAGAATACTTGCATACAGCAACTAACTTTCATTTTGTTGATCTTATTTCTAATGACATGTTGGTCTGTCAATTTTGGGCATATTCTAATATCTTCTTCTTCCACATCAAGGAAATAAAACTGCTCAATATGTTCCCATTTAGCAACACACTTTTTCATCCATCTCAAAGTGGGATCTTTGGTTAAAAGGTTATTCCTGATTCCTTTAAATAGATGTGTATCAAAAAGAGGAATAACTTCCTTGTATCCAACCAAAAATCGAAATATTTATTTTCGATGCCAGTTTTTTGGCAATATTCTTTTGTTTCTGCCAACAAACCTTTAATTGCTGCTTGATTTGGACCACCTTGATCACATACGGTCGCCCATATACTTAGGCCAATCCTGTGGCATTCTTCAATAATCCTTTTTAATTTTTTTTTAAACAACAACTCTTTGTTGGACCCCCACTAAAAGTGAAACAAAGTGGTTGTTTCCACTGTCTAAAGATGCCCTTTACCATGAATACATTTACATGGTCCACAATCTCAGGATTTCGGTTGTTAGACCCAAAATCCTCAAGACCATTTATTTCAAAAACCAAAATAGCATTTCGGTCAATGACTTTCATTTTTTCTACTTTTTTTGTAGATAGTCAAACATGTGAATATTTATTCCACATTTAAAAGGTACTTTGTTCATCAAACGTGTTAAGTTCGCTTTGATGGCAAAGTAAAAATTTTGGAAAGAAGCCTATACCCCTTTTCACTAGCTTTTAATATTGTCAAGACTGGAATCTTTTCATCAAGACTGAACCTTCGCGCTTTTGGTTTTTGTTTCTGGGTTCGAACTTGCGACAATATAAACTTGTAAGTCGAAGCATTGACATGGCTCATGAGACCCTTAAACTTATCTGAAGATGCAATTTTTGTGCAGCAGCAAGCCTTGCTTTAAAGGAGGTAATTTTTTGATTTAGTTTTGCTATTTTGTTACTTGAGCGTACTACTTCCTTATAAACATATTTGGCCTGTGGCTTTGCAATTTTTGCCTTGTGACATTCATGCTTTTTAAAAAACTGCAACTTCTTCTGGTGCCTGTAACAATAAAAAACAAATTATAGAAAGTATTAAATGCAAAACAAACAATTTTTTTTTTTTTTTTGAGAAATATTTTCTTCCAATTTTTAAATTACAATGAAATATAAATTTTCCTTTTTTAATTCTATTGTAGTTCTTAATTAATCATATTAATTAAAATATATTTTTTTTGTTTTTGTTATAAGTCTCTTTGTCTAGCAAAGTAATTTTTTATTAAAAATAAAGCTTAGTTCATTTTATTTGAAACCTACCAGACTGCTTATACCTTTTCTCATCTACTTTTTTAATCGATTGTTTAGCTTTTGAAGTGCTAGCCCCAAAATTAACTAGGAATTTAATTTCGAAAGGGGGATCACAGAATAGTCTACAAATAAATGTAAATGTATTAAAATTATCTCATATCAGAAATAAAACAAAAATGTCTGGTGTCTATAGGAAATATACACACGTATTATCTTTTGAGCCCAAGATGTTTTTTTTTAAGAAATATTTTCTTCTAATTTTAAATGTAAGTATAATTAAATAAAAAATTTACCTTTTTTAAATTCTATTGTAGATCTTAATAAACCATACTAATTGAAATATATTTTTTGTTTTGGTTATAAGTCTCTATATCTAGCAAAGTGATTTGTTATTGAAAAAAAGCTTATTTAATTTTATTTAATACCTACCAGACACGTTTTGCCTGGACTCATCTACTTTTTTATTAAATTGTATAGCCTTTGAAGTGCTAGCCTCAAAATTAACTGGGAATCCAATTTCGCAAGAGGGGATCACCGAATAATCTACAAATAAATATAAATGTATTATAATTATCTTATATCAGAAATAAAACAAAAATGCCTAATGTCTATAGGAAATATACACACGTATTTTCTTTTCTGTTTGAGCACAAGATTGTTTTTTTTTTTTAGAGAAATATATTCTTCCAATTTTAAATATAAGTATAATTAAATATAAATTTTACTTTTTTTAAATTCTATTGAAGATCTTAATAAACCATACTAATTGAAATAATTTTTTTTGTTTTGGTTATAAGTCTCTATGTCTAGCAAAGTGATTTGTTATTGAGAAAAAATTCTAATTTAATTTTATTTAATACCTACAAGACGTCTTTTGCCTGGACTTATCTACTGTTTTAATGGATTCTTTAGCCTTTGAAGTGCTGGCCCCAAAATTAACTGGGAATCCAATTTCGGAAAGGGGGGTCACAAAGTAATCTACAAATAAATATGTGGATCATGCTTAAAAAATAACGAAAACTAAGAATTACATTGGGAAGTTTACAAATAAATTACTTTTATAATAAATTTTGGTGCAAATATACAAATTATATTCAAATTATTAAAAAAAGATTATGTACCCCTTATATTAAAAAAAAAAAAAAATGACACGGTAATGAGATTTGTCAAACAGATGATATGCGAATGTTAAATTGGTGTCATGGTAATGTCCAAAGATAATAAAATTTGGAAATGTGCAGTTTTTTGCCCTTTAAAACCTTTTTTTTCGCAATTTTGATTTTTTTTCAATATTATTAGCAGTAAGTATTTTTTTCACTAAGTCACAAAAACTACAAACATATCAAAACAAGTGTGCTGTTTATTTATATAAAAAACTAAAAATCCTAATTCAGTTAAATACTTAAAAATAAAAATTGCACATATAAAGCACACTAAATATGTAGAATAAAATTAAACCAATTCGTCTATAATTTTAGACTCCGGAACAACAAAGAGTCGGGCAGAGCTTGGCACAGGTGGCGTGGACAGTTTACACAAAATTTCAGTACATGGAATGAATTGGATGTCACGCTTTTCTGGCCAAAAAAATTCCCCATCTTTTCTGTCCATAAATTAAATTTTCAAACACTTACGCTTGAGAGATAAAACTACTCCCGGATACCAGAAATTATTAAACAAAACAGCCACCCATTCATTAGGTTTAATGGGTGATTGATTATCTTTGTCCTCTTCAGGAATATCAGGATCAGGTTTATGAGTGACGCTTAAAAAGTTTATCGTCGGGTATGGGACTCTCGGTAATTTCAGTATTGGTCACTTCATTAATTTCTTTAATATCTTGATGCTCCAATGGATAAATTGTGTAATTTTATGTGTACAAGGTCGTAATGGGTGCAAGAATTTCCAATATCGCAAGATAAACAAGTCAATGTGTTAAAGTGTAGTTCTTTCTTTTCTCTGCACCATGTTACATTATGTACTAGCATTGTACCTTTAAACGTGCCAAAACTTTCGTTAATTTCGTTATCTTACGGTTTGTATATCTAATCGCCCATTTTTATTAACTAAGTTCACAAATTTTTCGTAACAGGGTATGTATGTATTTTCCGCTACCAATCGGCCCGCTGTACGTTTTAAGGTTGCCCCAATTCCGTCCGGGGCACCTTTGCCATGTCCAGCCTCACTGGATGACCAAGAAATCTTGTTAATATTTCTAAATTTGGTTGGCAAATAATATCCAATGATATTAAACATCGTCTTATTGCAGTATTGTGTACTAGGGCTATCCGAAAGAAAATATATGGTATTTATCAAAGGGTAGAAAAACGTTCTAAAATCGAAGCAAGTGAGCAGCAATTGCTTTGGCATCATGCCTAAGACTCGGAGATATAGTGCAAAATGAGCTTACCCGATCCTTGCCGTAAGCAACACCTGTATGCAATGATATTTGCTGCCTTGATGCGCCAAAATGAACTGACTGTGCTTCGTAGGAATATTTGCATGAATAGTTTTCTAAAAAGTCAATATTAAAAAGCAATTCGGACACATTAGGTGATTTTTTGATTGTTGATAATGTTCTGCGCTGATGGTAGATATTTTTGACGTGTAGCATGTATTTTGGAAGAAGCAAGAACACCTCCTGGACAAGATTGTGGTGAGATATTGTAATATCTTCTTTTAAAGTTACCTGCACAATAATCGTCTTACCAGTCTTACTACTAACTCGGGATTCTTTTTTAGTACACCACTTTTGATCCTGACACTGGCTGTTTGCATTAAATTCATTTACTGGAACTTGAATTTCCTTGCAGGTTTTACATTGTAAATTTTACTTAAACATTCTTCATTATGGGGGATACACGTAACAGCACTAATAACTTCCTCGGGAGTTTTCAAATTTATAATTTTTTCAAAGTGTAATCTGGAAACGATCAGACGAAAATTTTCATGCGTTATGTATAAGCAAGTGTCCCGGGGGCCAAGTCTTGGTGGTACCACCCAAAAATGTCTAAGACGGCAAAATGTAGTGTAATATATTTTACATTCTTTTTCTCTTAAATATTTCTGATGCAAAGACTTAAGTGAGTAATTCATATAGCGTTTTTGCTTGTTAACTGTTTTGTATGTAATACACTCTTTCTTTCCCGCACACAGACGACTGTTATCATCATTTTCGAAAAATTGTATAACATCTCTTCTCACAGAATTTATCTTTACATTAGCCCTCTTTTTTTTGCGACTTGATAATGACGTGCTTAGATATTCCGACATATTAAGCTTACATGTTACTCCATATTTTTTAAGAATGTCTTCTCCTACTAATTGAGCAAATATTTGTTTTGAACGATATCTTTAATACTCTTGAAATTTGCATTTAATTGCTGCTTTACACACTCTCCAAAAACTAACTCCTTTTTGATACTGTTGGAACTACAACTCCAGCCTTTTCAAGAGTAACATTGATTTTTGTATTGGGAGTCAAATCTGGCAAAGGACATTCTTCCGTATTAGTTTTGTCATTTGGACTTCTATATTGTGCTGCAATTTTTTCTTTCAATGCCCTGGATCTTAGCTTCCTATTCTTATTTTTAGGCCTTGCTATTTCTTGTTTTTGTCGAAGTCTTTCCCGGTGTGCCCTCATCTTTAGACGGGATATTTTCCTTCTCAAATTAATTTCAGTTTGTGGCAAGGCATTCTCTACAATTTGTTCTTCATTTATGTCAACCAGTGATGGTGTAGGAGTATTGCAAAGAGCTTCGTTCTCAATATTAGTTAACTTTCTTCTTTTTTCCTGTATGTTCTATTATGATGTACCCATGTTTTTCGTTTTTTTTTCTTTTATCTCTGTCACTTAAATCGCCAGTAAGTTTAATTTTGCCTTCGCTTTTCCTTTTTTGGTAACGCTCCTTTTCTTTTTGTCTTTGCTTTTCATATTCTTCCGGATTGTTCTTAACTTTCTGTCTTCTTGCACGTTTTTTTTTCTTTTTTCTTACTCAACATATCTTCCCTAGATTGTTTGGCGGTTTGCTTGGCCATCTGAAATAAATAAAATGTCTATTTAGTCGTTATAATGACTACCTTAAACATTACCATGTCATAACAACATTACCATGTCATTTAAAAGACATGGTAATGTCAAGCATTTCTGACATGGTAATGAGCAAAATACCAAATATTGTTTAAGTATTGTACAATAATATAAAAGTCAAATTAATCCTACCTTGCAGTAAAATGGCTACAAATAATCCAAGGTATTTAAAAAACTTCGTTTGCAACAGCACAAAAATATCTGAGGGTCACGGTAATGTCAAACCGGTTACACTTCATCAAATAGTCGAACGACTCACACTTACTTCGCATCTAATTAGCAACTGCTTGGAGAATTTTCTTTTCTGGGTTTATAAGTGTTGGTGAGGGAATAGTTCCACCCGATGAAGGTTAACCAAATACTTTTAGATATTGCCAGATTGTGATAAAATGTTGGTGCCACGGTAATGAGCATATCTCTTGGTTAAAAAGACCAAAAGTTTGAATTGATGTTAAATGTCAAAAAAGAACCACCTTTGTCACACGACCGGGACATGGTAATGTTTTTTTCTCTTTATTTTTTCAAAAAAATTTATGGTAATATTTATATTGCAAGGTGTAGTTTGTACATTTAGATTAATGATAAATACATAGTTTAAAAATAAATATGAACATAAACATTAAAAAAACTAATTACAGGCCTAAAATTGTAGGTTTTCGTCTTTTTTTGAAATTGACCCATGTACAGGGTCTTTGATTATATTTACGTGGCTTCTGGGGCCTTTATTTTTGAAGACAGAAGAAAATGTTTTATTTAAAAATTATAGGATTTGTTCCATGTTATCTTTTGAAATTATCAGTAAAAAAATATCGCAATAAAAAAATGGAAAAATATACACAACTTCAACTTTTTTAAATGAAACACCCTGTATATTATGCGCTACAACGAAAGATCTTTTTTCTGATTTCAAATATACAGGGTGTCCCAAAAGTAATGGGACACAGAGCAACAGCAGATTCCTTAGGTCAAAATAATGCTATTTACGTAAACTTACCTTATCCGAAAGTTAATAATAACAAAGATACAGGGTGTTAAACTTTTAATTTTGCTTTCGTTTTTTCTTAATAATTCTTTAACCAAATGACCTAGCGGTACAAAATTTGGGATCTGGGGTTTTCTGGGGCGAGAAATTTAAATTCGTCCACGCTTTTGATGTTGCTACTAGAGGGCGCCAGCTACGGCCTACCTCACTTGTTTTAAATGTCGTAACTTTTTTTTGGCTTGGAATATTGAACTGTTTATTAAAAAATAAGTTACTATAAATCCATCTGCATTAAAAATGTATACTTTAATTAAGTCTCTAGGAGCAGCCATTTCGAGATAAACGCATTTTAAAGGATCTTGCAATTTTTTTATGAAAAATGAATTTTATCCTATTGTTTTCAAACTTTGCATAGTGATAGTTCTTAACATGCTGATCAAAGGTCTTTCAGGGCACAAAACCCGAAAACGCCTCCAACCCCCCAAAATCACCCTCAAAGGTCACTGGGAATAGGTCGGCCCTGCATGTTTTGTTCAGGAAGGTTCTGAACGGAAATAAATTTTATAATCTGTTTTATTAAGTTCAGATGCCGCATACGAGATTGATATTTCAGGATTTACTAAAATTATTAAAAGTAGTTAGTGCAAGTCCAATAGGAAAAGTATAATAATTATCCTCAAAAAACGAGGATATCCAAAACCTTGTTTTCATGTCGTGCTGCAGTCCTTTTCTTCATTTAAAGCTTTTTCGTTCAATAAACTTTCTTACTGCGTATTTAATAGTATCTATAGATGGTACCCGTTGTTAAGGATATAATAAGTAATATTCCCCTTGCACTGTCGTCACATTATTATTGTTACCATAAAAAAGACGCATAATAGAGATTTTTTGTTCTTCTGAATAGCCCATCGACAAAAAAGCTATACAAACTACTTTTAATAGTTCAAATGATAAATTTCAACTTTTTACAATATCAATACGTCAAATTTATTAAAACAATAATTTTATTGTTTTCATAGCTATCTTGATACTAAAATGATTTTTTTTCTATTTATTTATATTTTAGGCTTAAATATCTCAAAAATGGTTCATCCAAATATCATGAATGTATGTATATTTGAAATCAGAAAAAAAAGATCTTTTATTGTAGCGCATAATATATAGGGTGTTCCATTTAAAAAACTTGAAGTTGCCTATATTTTTTCATTTTTTTGTTGCGATAATTTTTACTGATAATTTTAAAAGATAATATGGAAAAAAACCTACAACTTTTATAAAAAACATTTTTTTTCTGTCTTTAAAAATAAACGATCCAGAAGCCACGTAAATATAATCAAAGACCCTGTACATATGTATTAAAATTATCTCATATCATACCTAATTAAAACAAAAAACCTTTATGTTCATAAGAAATATACAAAGTATTTTCTTTTCTTTATGAGCAAAGGATTATTTACCTTTTAATAATTTTGCTTGCAAACAACATAAATTTGTGATATTTAGAGGTGGCCAACTGCAACCGGTATAAAATTTTATAAAATTTTGATTTCAATCCATTTCTCAGTTGACATGTTTTGCCAATTTTTTCTACAAAATTTTAAAGTGCCTTTGAAGTACCTTTAAAAAAATGGATATGAAAAAAGTTTTTTTTTCTATTTTTAGGTAAAGATTGCTGGTATCATTCAAACAGAATAGTTTATATAAAAAATTAAATTGGTAAAAATTACCAATTCTTCACCATTTCTGCAAAAATTTATCGTTTTTGCAAAGTTGATATACTATCTAGAATCTAGACTATCTTTTTTTCAATCCTTAGGTAATTTTTGGAAACCAAATAATTTTTATTCCTCTTTGGAACAGTACCAGCCTTTTTGCTTAAAATCCAACAGAAAAAACTATTTGTAGCTTTTTTTTTCAATATGCCATAAAGAGAATATAAAATTTGATGGGAAAAGGGTCAAACATGTTAACTGAAAAATGGATTGAAGTTTTCAAATACACTTTTATTTCTTTGAGAATTAATGCAAAATCAAATTTCCTTAAAATTTTATGACAATTCTAATTAATTGGATCCAAACTATGTATGATATAATAAAAAACAATTATAATATCAAAAAATATATATAAAAATTATTTTTTATATATATATATATATATATATATAATATTATATATATTATATATATATATATATATATATATATATATATATATATATATATATATATATATATATATATATATATATATATATATATATATATATATATATATATATATATATATATATATATATATATATATATATATATATATATATATATATATATATATAATAATTTTAAGCTAATCGGTAGAATAACAACTGGGAATTCTTCACTCGGTACCTGCAGAATGGTGTCAGGATTTTTTTTACGTATAACTGGCAGACTCTACCTGATTTACTGCCGATTTCAAGGAGAAGTAATGTTCGTTTGTATCTTCGGCCTTTTAATTTCTGGTGGTAAATCAAAATCAACCTCCATATTCACATTGGTCAAAAACTGTTCATTTTCTACAATCGAGCCTGGTAAAAGAAAATAGAAATAATGTTCTTAATTTTATTTTTCATAGATATTCTTAAAAGTAGAATTTAGTAAACCTGCCATATACAGGATAATTCAATATTAAAAATCTATATACAATTTAACTAAAATATTGAGGGACCCAGGCTCCTTGTAAATGACAGTGAAAAACATTTGATTATATGTTATGAACTGAATGAATAAAACGAGACGTATACGACCGTATAAAGTGTGTTCCGCGTTATTCTAAGTGTTTTCGGTAGTTCTAATTCAAATTTAAATTTGAATTTTTGTTTGACGAAAACCTAAAACATTTAAATGACTAGTACAAGTGATGGTTCCGCGATTAAGTCTCCAGAAAGGCGATTAATTAGACATTATTCTATTGGCTCAACGGCTAGCCAAGAATTAAAAAATAACTTGAATGTGGACAAAAAAAGGGAACAGATAAAAACGTATCTGAATAAATGCAAAACCAGTGTAAAAAAAAACAGAACAAAAAATAGGGGATTCCGGCAAAACCGAAACAGACAAAAAACCTTTTAACGACATTCCGAAAATACAGGATTCAACAAAAGCAATGGAATTTTTAAATGATTTTGATTAAACCTAAAAATTAGGACACCGCCAAAAGCAAATAGACAAAACGAAAGTGACACACAAAAAAACAGTGCAGTTAGAAGGAAACTGCAAAAACTGTATACCCAAAGCCCGTTTTTTCGGAAAATATCATCCTGCAAATGTTTATTTAGACAAAATAAACGAGATTGTTAATAAAACCGGAAACTCTTCAAGTAATGATAAAGAATGTCTTAAAGTAGCTTGCAACAACCTACATAAATTATTGACATTGGTAGTTTTTAACAGTGCCTCCATTGAAAAGGAAAACATATTGCTAAAAAATCAGCTACAACTCAAAGACTACGCCCTGAAATCTGGCAGTAGTTTAGATTTAGACCAAGCAAATGATCCAGGTCAGAACAAAACACAAAGCCAAAGGAAGAAAATTTATGCTGACGTTGTAGCTACAAATATAGATAAGAGCAAAAGAAATGAAAACACTTCACATGTTGTAGAAAATCAGCCATGGAAAACTCCTACATCAGCAAACAAACATGAAACTGTTATCCGCATAGAAAACATAAATAACCCAGCAGAAGCTCTTAAGCAGCTTAAACAAGAAATAGGAAATACAGATGTAGGAAGGGCTTTTAAAAACATCAGACATACCCCCTCAGGAGCAATCATAGTGGAAAGCTTTGACAAAAATCAGCAAAAAAATATTAAAACCAGCAGTACAAGACAAAGAAAACATCAAAATCAAAGACTCACAAAGTAACGACCCCATGTTTATGGTAACTGGAATTCTAAAAGGATTTTCTGATAAAGAATTTCTCCATGAAATAGAAAGGCTAAATTATGAAATTGTGCAAGAACTGGGCTACAGTGTGTCTGATAAAATAAAGGTAATTGCTAAAAAACAGTGTCGAAATCCAACAAAAGAAAACTGGATCCTTCAGGCAACACCTATTATTGCGAAATGGTTCCTAAAAAAAGGTAAAATTTTCTTTGATTTAATGTCCGTCCATGTGGAGGAACATTTTAACCTGGCACTGTGCTTTAAATGTTGTGGTTTTGGTCACGTTTCCAAATACTGTAGTTCGGAAAAAGAATGCTGCCACAAATGCGGAAAAGAACATAATGCAAAAGACTGCATTGAGAAAAATTAAAAATGCCCCGATTGCACAAAATTAAAGCTGAAAGATATTACTCGGCAAGAGACAAGATTTGTCCAGTATACAAGCGACGGTTAAATACATACAGAAATGATATTAATTATAAGGTTTTTTTTATAGATGAAGCATCGGTAGTAAGTGATTCCGATAGTAAAATTTATAGAAAAAATGAAAAAAATTACCAACGGTGTAGCATTATTCATCAGAATGTACAGTCTCTAGGAAATTCTATAGATATGATTAATGATATGCTTGAAGAACATGTGGATTGTGAATGTTTTTGCCTTTCAGACACTGGAAAACAAAAGAGCAGTTACGAACACTCAACATAAATAATTTTAAACTGGTATCAAGTTTTTGCAGAGTAGGTGGGTATGGGGGCGCTGCAGTGTACCTTAAAAATGGTATCAAATTTCGTCGATGAAGAAAAATCGAAGAACTTTCTGTCGAAGGTGTATTTGATTGTGCATGTGTTGAGTGTACTTTTAAAAGTGAAAGTGTCATTGTCATATCAGTATATAGGCCTCCAAAAGGTAACCTGATATTGTTTCTTCAAAAAATGGAGAGCATGCTGGAACAAATCATAAGTGATCAGAAGAAAGTTTTTATTGCTGGGGATTTTAATATAGAACTTTTAGCAAATAACAATGTTGGAACAGAATTTTTATCTGTTATGAATTCTTTTGGTATGTATCCAACAATTTTAGAAAATACTAGGATAACATCAGCATCTAAAAGCTGCATTGATAATATTTTTACAAATTTACCAAAACGTGATGTATACAGTATTGTTCTAAATACGGTAATATCAGATCACACGGCCCAAAAAATTATATTTGACTATAAACAGAGCACAGTAAAGAAATGTTATTTTAAAAGAATTTTTACTGAAGAAAGTAAAACAGAGTTTTTTAATACTTTAAAACAGCAACAATGGCAAGATGTTTTTGATTTAGACCAAGCTGATGTAAAGAAACAGTGGTCTACTTTTATGAACACTTTCATGCTTTTCTTTAATCAGAGTTTTCCTAAAAAATTAGTTTATCCTAACCATAAAACTAAGAATCAATATAAACAAAATAAAAATATAAAAGATGTAAAAAATAGGTTAGATACGCTTGTTAAAAAGACAAAATAACAATTATAGAGAATTGTATTCATCTGTGAAAAGAGAGTATGATAAATTGTTGGTAAAAGTACGGTCAGAAAATTACGCAAGTAGAATAGAAAACTCGGATAATAAAAATAAATGTATGTGGTCTATTTTTAGAGAAATCACAAATAATTGTAAAGAAAATTATGAGACAATTCCTGGAAAACCTGATGAAGTATCCAATAAATATAATAAGTTTCTTTTGGAATCACTTCCTAAGCTTAATAAAAAGATTCCACATATTAATTGGACACATAAAATTAAAGAAAATAACAGGTCAATTTTTTTAAAACGTGTTACAAACAAAGAAATTCAAAAATTAACCAAGCAAATACAAAATAAACATAGTTTTGGTGATGATGAAATACCTACCAGCCTTATGCGTCAGATTATTCTAGCAGTTGTTAAAGTTGTTGTGTATATAATAAACAATTCACTTAGAGAGGGCATCTTTCCTGAACTCTTAAAGCTGTCAGCGGTAAGACCTATTTATAAGAATAAGGGAGATGCAAATGACATTAATAACTACAGGCCTATTAATCTACTGTCGGCTTTTTCAAAGTTGTTTGAAATGGTTATGTGTAAACGGTTAGTCGAATTTATGAAAGAAGGTAATATTTTTTTAAATAACCAACATGGATATCTTAAAGAAAAGTCAACTCAAACGGCAATTTTTCAATTTGCACAAGCAATTCTGGGACACCTGGAGAAGGGCGACATGGCACTTGGCTTATTTTTAGATCTTTCAAAAGCTTTTGACTGCTTAGACAGAAATTTGCTGCTTAGAAAATTACAGCTTTATGGGATTAGGGGACATGCCCTTGAATGGTTCAAATCTTACTTAAGTAATAGGACTCAGAGGGTAATAGTTTATAAGGATGGTATTTGTTACAAATCAGAGGTGGGAAAAAATATAGTAGGTGTTCCTCAGGGAAGTATACTTTGACCTGTCTTATTCATAATATTTATGAACGACATAAATTTTGAAATTAATAGTCCTTATCCCAGCTTAACTAAATATGCTGATGATACTAATTTATTAGCTGGTGGTGCAAATATATCTGAAATATCAAAAAATGCCGAAGAGTTATTCTCATTAATAAATATTTGGTTTCAAAAAAATAAATTATGTTTAAACGAAGATAAAACCAACACATTGCTTTTTAGAACAAAGTTAAATAAAACTCTCAAACCAGCATCTGTTTCAATTAAAAATAATAATTTTACTCTCAGTAGCAACACCAAATTTCTGGGTATTTATATAAATGAGTTCTTAGATTGGACAAGACATATAAAAGAACTAAGTTAAACCAAATCTGTTTTTATTTATTTATTTATTTATTCCACATGTACATCACAGGCTAGAAGCCCAAATAGTACTAAGACAATATTATAACAAGCACAGTAAAAGACATACATATATAGACTCTAGTATACCAACAAAAGTATATAGAACAACAATAAAGAACATTCAGTCGACCCAATCACCCCGTCATTATGATAACGACAGCAGCTACAGACCCTGTGCAGGCAAAAAAGCGGTAGCAAGAACTGGCGCGATTTTCTTTTAAATGCATAAGGGTACAACAGTAATCGATGTTGCAGGGTAAGTACCTATTAAATAAGGTCATGAAGCGGTTTAGCACCTCATTTTTGCCTATATCAGTTCGGCTAAAACTTACAGAAAAACTTTGTAATTGTCTGGTGGGCGAGACGGAACCTTGAAATTTATTAAGGCGAGTAAGTCTGCACAATCGATATAATTAGTAAGGATTTTTGGCCAAAGGATAGGGTAAGGGCATTCTGCGCTCTTCAAGTGTTTGTAATCCAACAAATTTAGGCGTTCAGTGTGGTTTAATGTGGTGCGGTCGATATTTAGCTTCAGCAGAAGGAAATTTACAAATTTTATCTGGACTCTTTCTATCCTTGAGATATGGATTCTGTAGTATGGGGACCAGATAGTGCAGCAGTAATCCAGAAGACTCCGGACCAACGCAAAGTACAATATTTTCAGGGCCTCGACACTTTTAAAATCTGAACACTGTCTCCTGATAAATCCCGCCATCCGGAACGCCCTAGAAATTACCCAGTCAATATGATGCACAAATCGAAGTTCACTATCAAATAAAACCCCAAGGTCATTAACGACTGATACTCGCTCGAGTTGGGAGCTTCCGAGATAGTAGGATGCTAGGTGCGGCGTTTTTTTCCGGGAAAAAGTAATTACCCTGCACTTGGTCGTATTCAAATGTAAGTTATTAATGGTTGCCCAGGAATTCAAGTTCGAGATATTATTTTGCAGAATTTGACAGTCATTAGAGTTGTTAATTGTACGAAAAATTTTGAGGTCGTCTGCAAAAAAAGAAAATTGCACTGTTCGAAGATAGAACTTAGGTCGTTAATAAATATGAGAAACAGAATTGGCCCCAGATGGGATCCTTGTGGGACACCAGAAAGTACATTAACTTCCTCAGATATTTCAGTGCCTATTCTAACAACCTGTGTACGATTCTGAAGATAGCTCTTAAACCAGCCTAGCAGTGGATCACCTATTCCATAAGCCTCCAACTTACATATTAAGATATGCTGGTCCACTTGGTCAAAAGCCTTTCGAAAGTCAAAGTATACTGCGTCGACCTGCAAACCGGCATCTAGAGCAGATGAGAGGGTATTTGAAAACATGCACAAATTCGTTTCGCAGGATCTACGGGGGAAGAAACCATGTTGAAATGTAGTAATGGTATTTTTAAAAGTATTAAATAAAACATCAGTAACAATCTTCTCAAAAACTTTTGCAACACAATTCAACTTTGAAATTGCTCGATGGTTGGATACCTCAGCACGATTGCCACTCTTGAAACGGGGTGTGATATATGCCGCTTTCCATAAAGATGGGACAGTACTGGTTTTTAGTGAGAGACTATAAATATAGGAGAGAGGTACAGATAGCGTAGGGCTGCAATTATAAAGAAAAACTGGTGGTACTAAGTCAGGTCCAGCCCCTTTGCTGGTGTCTAAACTAATTAACTGGTTAAACACGATATTGCTATCGAAGTAAATGCTGGAAAGATTGATATCAGTGCTAGTAGGTAAGTGTGCACTAAAATTAGCCTGTGCATCATGCCGAATGTAGACAGAACTAAAGAACTCTGCAAATAACTGAACTGTTTCTTTGGGACATATTGAGACTCGGTCATTGTATCTCATCACATTGGGATAACCATTAGTATCACGTTTAGCACGAATGTAAGACCAGAGAGATCTGACATTTTCCAAAACTCTATACTGAGCAGTGTTCAGGAATATACCATAGTCTGTGTTAATTGATGCCTTAGAATCACTTCTTAAACGCCTATAGCAGTCTTTGTCGGTTTCCGATTTGCTGTGTTTATATTTGTTAAAAGCCCTATTTTTTTAGAAATTAAGGTAATTGTTTGCTTAGAAAAATAAGAGGGGTATTTTAATGATGTTGCGGACACTTCGGCACATATAATTCAATACCAATATAGAGAATTGAGTAAAACAGTTCGACCACCCTCTCAACATCCCGACCACAAGTGTGCAGCACACTCCAATCTACATTTTCAAAGTAATCATTTAAGGAATCGTAGTCGGCTTGGAAATAGTTTCGTTTATCCTGTCTGTCGACATCGGCACTAATTAATGAAGTTGAGGGGGCATCAAGAGAAATCGCTATCTCCAATGGCGGGTGATGTGCGTCGACTTTGCTTAGAGGCGTATTACACTTAGAAACATAGATATTTAGACAATTAGAAAATACAAGATCTAACACATTATTATTAAAATTAGTAATATTATTGAGCTGTACAAGATCATAAAAACAGGTGGATTCATGTAGAATAATTTCGCATTCATTATTTGAGACTAAGATATTATTGGGGTCGTTATTTAGTAGGTGAAGATAGTCTATGTCACCACCAATATTACTACCTTCACAATCTACGGAAGCGAAAGAACGAGTGTAATTTGGCAGGTTATAATCGCCAATTAAGATTATTTTTGACTTTGGAAAGTTATCGCATATTAGAGCCACACTGGTTAAATGATTCTCGTATACATCTAAAGGAGAGTTCGGTGAAATATAAACAGCACAAAATACATAAAAGGTTTCCTAAAGGTTACACCAACACACAGTTCCTCAGCTGTACTGACAGGTATAACACATTGCGTAGAACTTAAAGTAGTATTCACAGCAATCAGCACCCTCCGCCTCGCGATTTACCACTACTTGCGGAATCTCTGTCCGTTCTGTATACCACGTAGTTATCCGGGAACACTTCTCTGTCAGTAATCCCGTCATGAAGCCAAGTCTCGGTCAAAACAAAAACATCATAATTTGAATTAAGTACTTCATTATAGAATCCAGTGGTCTTGGTTCGAAGTCCCCTTATGTTCTGATAATAAGCAGAAATCTCAGCTAGAGGCAGTTTATGATTTCTTGGCGCTCGGGAAAATGTGAATCAGAGAGCCCTATATTCGCCTCTGTATTAATTTTCCATTTCTTAATCATCTCGCTGATATGTGACATTACTTGCCTCTTAGCGATATTACTGGCGTGACCATACCATGTTTTGTCTTCAACAGCACTTATTTACTAACCGTTACAAAATATTTGAATGAGGCAGCTCGCAGAACCCTGTATTTTGCAAATTTTGAGGGAACAGCTCGATATGGAATAATTTTTTGGGCATCTCTAGGGCTCAAAACATTTTTGTAATTCAAAAGCGCATCATTAGAATACTATTCAAAATGCCTTATCTACAATCTTGTCGAGGGGTTTTTAAAGCTAAAAAAATGCTTACGATATATGGCTTGTATATATATGAAAATATCTTATTTGTTTTTAGAAACAGACACCTTTTTAATGTGAACTTTCATCATAATTATAATACAAGGACAAGTAATATTTGCTATCCAATACATAGATTAACATTAACAGAAAAAAGTCCCTACTACATGGGAATTAAACTTTTCAATATATTGAATACAAACGTAAGAAATATAATGATTGAAAAAGTATTTAAAAGGAAACTAAAAACCTTATTAATAGATTTGGAGCCTTATAGTTTGGAAGAGTATCTTAGTGTGTGATTCTGATGTTTTAAAATTGTACAGTTTTAGTTTTAGTGTCATTTTTTCAGGATTATTTTTTATTTTGACGCAGTTTTATTTTATGTTTTTGTCTATACATTATATATTTAGTGTATTGTACTGAATGTAATTTAAAATAAAGAATATAAGCAAACAAACAATTTCTGAAAATAACTTTAAAAAATTTGCGTATACATATTGTTATCTTGTAAACGTTGCAACAATTTTACAGATCCCGCACATTTATTGCTGTTATTTAGTAATACCATAATAATAAAACAAAAATAAATAAAAAATTAAATATTTTACTTACCAGACAAGTACAAAAGGGGGACGGCAGCGTAAGTGTCTTGCACAAACACGGTATTTATAGTGAACATCTTTGGGTGGAATATTTTTTAATATTGTTAATTTTTGCCATTCATTTGGAAAATAGTTTCAATCCCCCGACAACGGCGTTAGATGAAGGATTAGGAAATCGGAATCGGCTACTAAACCTATCACCACAATTTGGGACACACCCATGGGCGTATTTAAGGGTGGTAGGGGGGGGGCAGCTGCCCCCCTTGCTCGAACATCGAAAGCGTGAAAATGGTTTAAAGTTGTCAAATCTGGATTTTAAAATATTTGTGGTTAAAAATACACGTTGAAAATATTGATAAAATTAAGAAAAAAATATTTCGGAGGCAACTAACACCTTCACGCACTGTCTTGCGCTATAAGTCGGGGGACTGTGATGGCCTGAGAGATTTATTTGCCACCTACCCTTAGGATCCTACCTGCTTTTCTACTAATTATCTCTCCGAAATTTGCAAACCATTTTCCGAAAAAAAATTCAACTAGGCATTGAGACCTATATTCCTCTTACCAAAAAGAAATTCTAACCTTCCAATTACAAACCATGCTTTTCTAAATCCTGTGACAAAGCCAAACTTTTAAAAATCCAAGCCCACAAAAATTTTCTTTAAAACCCTAGTCCCGAAAACCGCCATTCAAGCAAGAAATCAGTATAATCAAACTATTTCAGAAGCCAAAGACCATTTTAACAATCAGATAAAAAATAAAGTCCTTTTGCTCGAATGGCAGTAAATCCTTCTGGTTCTTTGCCAAAAAGTTTTCTTGATGATAGTACCATCTACTCTAATATTAAAATTCTTAAGCCACCCTGTAATTCTGATTTGGAAAGCAAGCGAGGTTCAATGCAGATATCTTTTTCACAATGCCTTAAAGTAATCTTGGATTGGGGAGCCAAAAATCTAAATGCCTTCAAAACACAGCCATGTTCGCTATGGCGGAAAAAGTCGGCCAATGCTCATCCGTTACTTATAAGCGGCCAAGTTCTGCAGAACAAAGAATCGTTTAATTTTGTGGGTGTTACTTTTGAGAATAACTTTAACTGGCACAAACACATTACATCCATTGCCTCAGCAGCTTCAAAGAAGCTTGGATTCTTTTTTTGAGCCAGAAAGTATTTTTCTCCTTCTAATCTGCATACTCTGTATGTATCCCAGATCAGACCCTTTTTAGAATATTGTTCTTACGTCTGGGGAATGGCGCCTCCTACAACACTTAGCATTCTTGACTCCATTTTGCGAAGAGCTGTTAGTCTTATCAATGATCCCACACTTACAGAAAAGCTTCCTTTTCTTGCCCATCGACGAGCTGTAGGGGATTTTTCCCTCTCTTATAGTATTTTCACGGCTTCTGCTCCGAAGAGTTGGCCTGTATAATTCCTCCTTTGGCAGCTCCCAACAGACAAACACGTAGTGCCACTTTTATGCATCCTTTAACAGTTTAACTTGAGAGGCCCCGAACTTCCCACTTAGTTCATTCTCTTATCCCTAGAGTGTCCAGATTATGGAACCACCTACCCGCAGAAGATTTTCTTTTTCCCCCAAATCTCCAAATATTTAAGTCTCGTGTGAATAAACTCCCTATTACCAAACTTCAGACAGTATTTAGGCCTTCAGAACCAGGTCCCTAAGTCAAAGGCTACCATGGTCAGCATTCATGCTGCCCCCCCTAGACCCAGGTCTGAATACGCCCATGGACACAGCACTTAACTTTAGACGGGTTTTTTTCACCAAATACCACAGACATATCGCTCTAATTCACCAAAAAACAAAAATAGTCAGTTCAGATACGAAAAAAGCACAAATTTAAAGCAAAAACGCAAAAGTATCGCAAAAGATAACTCGTAAGGCGTTCGTGTGTTAACCACGGTTCAAAAGCGCTTACACTGCCACTTTGAGTATAAATCTCAAACCAAACCAAGTCGGCTTGCACTGTTTGCAGGAAATGTTTTGGATACCGACTGGCGCCCTCTCGCAGCCGGAAGGCTTACTTATAACTTCATCCCGGATGTCTCTATAAAGGTCTTTCCTAAGTCATTTGGTATATTTTATGCATTTTTGGATATGTCCAAGAATGCTAATTTGTCGTAAATGTCATCAGTGGTAAAAGTATATAAAGACAGTGTAGTGGAAAATTCTTCTGGGCTAATATTTGTTAAATCTACATTTTCGTGGTTTGAATTCGCGAAAATTTCAAAGTGGGTGACATCTATTGGGATAATATAGAAGTCAAATGAGGGTGAACAACACATCAGTGTGCCATAAGTTTGTAGTGTAATGTTATAAACTTCATATTTTTGTGATAGAAGAAAATACTATAGATACTTAAAAAAACATCTTATTATAGTGGTAACTAAATATATGTGTAATATATAACGGACAATTTCAATAATTTAATCTGAATTCATGCTATACCACCAATAATCATATTTCAAGGTTAGAATAACACATTTGTTTACTGTATGGTTTTCATTGTTTTTTGTTCTTAAATTCACCAGAAATGAAAGTTTAGATTGAAACTTGTTGATACCTGACATTTTAATTCGCCACATCTTTTTTTTTTCTTTTAGGTCTTGAAAGTTAGACACCATGCAGTCTATGCATAGACGTGTAGAAACCAAATCCTCGCTGTACTAAGGATGTTTCATTACATTATTTTCCGAAAGATCCTAAGTTGTGTAAGATTTGGCAAACAACGTTGCAAATTGGGAAACCAGTGACCAAATACATGTTGGTGTGTAGCTAGCATTTTGTAGCTGAGGATTTCATCCCAGGTAAGGGAACATCACAATATGAAAAAAAAGTTTTTACCCAAATGTGTTTTCAGCAACAAACACAAAGAAGCGCCTGAAAAAGCTTGCCGTTTCTACTCACAAGATTCCGACAACCAAGTTTTCTTCAAAAAAAGTGCAAATCAACAGATCAGATCGACATTGGTACGTTCACATTTTGATTGAATTTAGCTGGTATCTAACAAGTTTTATTTTAAAGGCTTCAGAAATGTACTTTAAACAAAGAATCTGGAGACACAGACGAGCAAGAAGATCTGGCCGACATCCACATTGGAGTTCCACAAGCCTACTTTGAAAGGCCAGACACTAGTAACTACATTCCTTTAACACACGTAGCACCATTGGAGAACATATTTTATGAAGATAAAGCAACAGAAAGTCAAAGTACATATTTTTTTCAACTACCTTAAATATTAAATGCTGACGAGAAGTTAATAAGTTTCACAGATTAGAATATGAATAATCATAATGATAAACATTATAAATAATTAAATATTTCTTTATTTGTTTTAGGAGTAAATTTTGATATTCTGAATACCATGACAAGACGTGCTGCGAAAACAGCAACTTTAAATGACTGTAACTGGCCAGATATGAATGTGCGGATAATTTTGGTTTTATGCAAATTGAAGCTAAATATTTCCTTTGTATGCTTTCTATTCTTTTTAAACTAAGCAAGACCCAATGCACTTCAATATTTTACTCAACAACAACGCTGCTGGCTGTTGCTTTGAAACCAGCAATGTATTAGCTATATAAAGAACAGATTTTGAATAATATGTCAAAGTATTTTGAAAAATTTAAAAACACCAGACTAGTTTTAGACTGCACAGAAATTAAAATCCATAAATTGAAAAGCCTTAAATGTAAAGTTAAGTCCTATTCTCACTATAAGGGAACTTATACAATAAAATATTTGATAGGTATAACACCATCTGGTTTAATTTCTTTCTTAAGTGCTGGATTTGGAGGAAGAGCCACAGATAAATCTATTTTTAATTTTGATAAATTGGAAGTGCATGATATGGTGGACAAGGGTTTCTAATTCAACAAGAATGTGATGAAAAGTTGGTGAAATTGATTAGACCTCCCTTTTTAAAGAAGCAGAAACAACTTAGCAAAAAAGATGCTGAAGCTACAGCTGATATCGCTCGTGCTCGGGTTAATGTTGAGTGAGCCATTTAAAGAGTGAAAATATTCAAAATTCTTCACGAACAACTTAACTGGTTTTTAATACCTTATGCAGACGAAATGATGACTATTATAGCAGCTATTGTGAATTTATCTCCACCAATTCTAGCAGATAATAAAATAATTTAATATTTGTGGTTAAAAATGAAATTATCTATATAGGGATAAGTTGAAACATGCATTGAATAGGTGGAAAAGATTGTTTTAAATGTACATTGTATCATATATTAATATAGTTTTAGTAATAGTAAATGCCATTAATAATAAAGACGCTCTAAATCATAAAATTAGTTTTTCTTCCTTCCTAGACCTTGATACCTACTGCATCACAGCTAAAATTCTAGCTAGGAAGCATGCATTTATATCGAACATTGTCTAAGGAACTCTAATGTTTAATAAAGAATATATGGGCCATTCTACTTTTCGATGCCTAAAACCTAGAGTATATTCAGATAAAAAAGATAAAATAAAAATTAAAAACTTTGGTGATGTGAGTAGTTGTAGATGTAGGGAATATATTACCATATTGTGAGCTAATGCTAGCAGCGAAGTTTTTACGTGCATTTTTGGTTTATTTAAGTTTATAGGAGGAAAAGATGGAGAAATAAAACCACTGCTTTACTGAATTCTGAACACATTTTTTTTATTTAAAAAAATATCTAAATGAGATCAATTCTTGTAATTATTGTCTAACTTAATGTTTCGTATTACCCTCTTAAGTCAAATCACAAAAAATATCAGAACAATTGAGCTTTTTTTTAAATTAGAACAGTCCCTGCGTTACCGAAACTAAGTTTAAGAACAATAACATTTCAAATAAAATGCATAAATACAGTTATGAAAAGTGGGTATTTATAGAAATACGTAAGTAGTATACCAAGCGGGCTACAGTGACACCCTGATGGCATGTTTACATAATAAGTGGTCCAAAGACATGATGACGTCACTTCTTGCGCTGAAGAAGTGCTGAAAACTGCAAGAAGTGACCTTTAGGCACTTTTCAGGAAATTTCAGGAATTTTTCAGTCATTTCAGTACTTCTTCGGTCAATGAATATATATTATTTAATAAATAAAACAAAATAAAATTATAATATTGATTTTCATTAAAATCATATTAACAAAAAATTTTAAAATATTATTAAACCCTAGCTTCAAGTTCAAATTTTTGTTATATTTGTTAATA